>APFE031377843.1:2029-27001 GCA_000404065.3 Pinus taeda
CATCAGATCTTGCACAATCAAGGGATTGAGTATGCCAATGAGTTTTCCCACGTATTTTCCCACATTATAGCTTGTGCTCACGTGATTTTGCCAAGTAAAGACGTGGTTGCCCTGGAATTATCATCAGTTTTTGAGCAGGTATTGAGCAGCGGAGGCAGGCAAGCAGCGAAGGAGATTTGAGCCAGTGATTGATTCAGATCTGAGCTGTATTGTGTGTAACAGAGGTGGAGATATTTGTGAGAAGTATTATGCTGTGTAATGTTACATGACTCAATCATTAATATACAGATAGTTGGGGTTTTTAGCGAGATGCTTTCCCCGGGATACATACTGTGTTAATGTGTGAATGCTCTTGATGTTTTATTGTTATTGATGCTGCTATATTGATGATCAACGTAGAGGAGCTTATGTATTGTGTATGTTTTCCGCAATAGTACATGATCAGGATAATCTCTGTTGAATATGTGTTAAATTATTCAAAATTTCTACACCATTAGGGATCAAATTCACTCTTTGCATTGTCATTTTAGGGGTCCCATACTGAAAATTTTACATCATTCCATTAGGTCATGTCATAATGATCCACTGATGGTTATCTTCTCTTCAAAAATATAAATTTTTCCCTCATATTGTATACTTGTTGACCCTTCTTCAGGTTGTCTTCAGTTATGGTTTCATGGTCAATCTACAATCATGTTCCATTAGGTCATATGGCATGTTTCATTAGGTCTTAGGGTTTCATCACCAAGGTCAAGATGCCTGATTTTCTATGTAAATAAAGGTCATCAAGGGTATGAGGATGATGAATAAGTCAAGCATGATGGCTTGTAGGTCATAGCCACTAAATAATTATCTTTTAACCTAATGTAATTTTCACCTCAAAAACATGTTTTTGAGGTGAAAAATAGAGTATTTTGAGTTTATTTGTATTTCTTATGTAATTTTAAGTCATTATATGTAATAAATGTTCCCAATTGCACTAGAGAATCTCTCCTTGCTGCATGGAAAAGAAACACAACAATAATCAATTCAAGATGAGCATTTATCCACCTGCAAAGACACAAAGAAGAAAAGGGCATTAAAACAGAGTTTTCAAGAAGGACAAGAAACATTATAAAGTGGGTTTTTCAAATGAAAAATCAAAATCTACTCCTATTTAAGCTCTCAAATTTCAAATTCAAATTCATTATCCTCATTTTCCAAGCAAGGAGTCAAAAAGTGAGAAGAAGAGGCAAGCTTGAGTGAGTTTTGGGTGAAAGAAGCTTGGCGTTGTGCTTCTGGAGATCAGCGTTGTGCTTCTAGAGCTATGGAGTAGTGGCAATGTGCTTTGGCAGAGTGAAGTTGCACTTCTGAGTAAGGCAGGTTGGCACTGCACTTCTGGAGACCGGTGCTACGCTTTGAGCCCGACGCTACGCTTTTGGCAAAATTTCACAATGTAAATTTACACTGGAACTGCGCTTCTAGGGTGGTGCTACACTTCTGTGCAGTGGCGCTGCGCTTTGTGCAAGAGAGATAAAAAAAACCCTCAAACTCTCAAGGAAACTCCAAATTTCTCTCTCCTTCCATCTTTGTAAGTAAGTTGACATCCCTCACTTCAGTTTTGGTTTGCAAATCAAATCTATAAGCGTCATTTTCCATTTTTAATATGAAACCCTAAAATCTCCCTAATGATGCCTAAAACCCTAAATCCTCACTGTTCATCCTATCACCTATCCCTACAGCTCTAAATTCCCCTATCCCTATTCCCCTATCACCTTATCCCTTTTTCCCTTTACTCCTATTCCATATCATTCCCATTCCCTTTATCCCTCTTCCCCAAGAGCAAATTCTCAAGCAAACAAGCCCTCCCCCTCATTTCCTACTCCATTCATTTCCTAGTCACAAACTCATCTCCCATCCCCTCATTCCTAAAACTGCTTTTACTCATTCCCTTCATACACCTCAACCTTGCAAACATGGACCAAGAAGACTGAGACTATGAGGAGGAGAACACAGGCATTGACGCTTTAGAAGATAGAGCTAGGCAAACGAGAAAACCACACAAGGGAGGTAGGATTATCAGAGAAAATCCATCAAACCTTATGGAATGGCAGGCCTCTCAGTTGTTTGTCACATGTTTTGGATACCTTGGTTGCTATGAATTCTGTGAACTGGTAGAGAGAGTTCAATACCACCCAGAGCTCACTAGACTTTTTGTAGCACACCTTCAAGACAACAGGGTGACTCTTGTTGGGGTAACATTAACCATCTTACCTTCCATCATTTCATATGCCACTAGGATTACTAATTTAGGGGAGAAGTGGTTCAAGGGCCAAGACCTAGATGAGGACTATTATGAGCCTTATATCAAACCCCAACACAAAAATGAGGTGAAGAGACTTTTTCCTTTCATATTTTTTGAAAACAAGTATGTCCCCATTTTGAAAATCATCATGAGGTATTTCACTTGTGAGGGAAGATTCTCTAGGTTGTACACCTATCACATCAGGCTCCTCATGCATTTTACCAGGGTGAGGATGTTAAACCTCCCTTACTTCTTGTTCAGGAATATTGAGAAGATGGCTCATATTGTCCAGAGAAAGCCATACCCTTAGAAGAGGAGGAGTCTTTATCATTACTCCCTAATAAAGATCATTGGGCTTCATCATCTCAGTATCCTCAACATCTCTTGGGAGACCTTTATTTCTCATGACATTTTTAGGGATCCTCGTATTCCTCCACCAGTGTCTTAAGAAGCAGGAGGACCTTCTAGCCAAGTGAAAACAGATGAGGAGGCCAAGGAGACAAAAACTATTGAGGTGCCCTTTTACATGACATATCATAGGGGCACAAGGAGACTATTTGCAGCCATGTTACACAAAAAATTGTCACCATGACTTTCTACAGTTTGTGTGAGTCCATCAATACTCATGCATCCCTCTTTTGCAAGTCTTAAACCTCAGCTCTTCATGTCAAGCCTTGAAAATGGGAGAAAGACCTTAAAAATATCTCAAATCCTGGTTTCGCACTTTCTCCTAGTATTGCCTGTGGTGCCGCACCTAATGGTCATGTTTCCTGCGAACCTGACCGCTCTATATATTGAGTGATGGGTGCGAACCCCTATAAAAGTTAAAAAGGCATGAGTTCATTCTTAAAAACTTATCTTGGGTCACTTCTAGACACTTCTAGAAGGAATATTATGCTGGAAAGTCCGCTCCACCTTGGTTCATCCATTCCATAACTAAGGGAGCTAACTCCATGATATGAGGTGCTTATCCCATTGAAGGGAACTTATCCCTTCAATGGTGGACCTACAACTTCCTCCATTTGCACTATAAATTCATGCATTGGGCTGGTTGTAGAGGAGGTTGAAAGTTGAAGATTCTTGAGGGTAAATGCTACTGAAAACTAGGCTTCCTTTTTGAGCTTGTGAGAGGAGAGATCACATACCTTTCATGTCATTTGGGAAGTGAGTGAGGCTTGTCAAAGTAGAGGAGACCCCTGCTAGACCCTGGAAAGAACTTGTGCAACATCAAGGCAAAGGTTGTAAAGTTCTTTTATTCATTAAGTTAATACAATCAAGTTTTTTTTTCTCATGACATCTCTAATGGTTTGTTTATGAGCTCCTTGATCTTCTATGAATGTTTTGTTATACGCAGGTATGCTTTGACGTTGCTTGTTGTGTATGCAGGTTATTGAACGGGAACTACTTGAAGCTGTTGGGATAAAACTGCCTCAAACAAGCGTTGGACCGAGGTAGGGTCTTTTACACTTCATAGTATTCATTATTGAATTAAAACATGTTTAGAGAGAAATAGGTTTGCTTGTTCTCTTTGTTGCTAGATATCATTAGATACTAGGGAGATCGGTCTTGTCCGCAAGAACGATTTATCCGGCCGACAAATTGGTGACTCCATCGGGGATCGGTTTGGTTTGGATTTTGTGTTGTCTTTACTTTGACTTGAGAAACTTGAGTTTTTGTTTCTGATTTTGCCTTGATTGGTGTGAGTTTTGGTACTGGTTAGATCCTGGTTGATTTTTTATTTTTTGAAATTTTGGAAAAGGACCGCATCCTCTAAGTTTGTTACAGTGCGGACCTATCCGCATTGTTACAGTGTAACACAGAGCGGCACCACACCCGGTTTTACTAGATGCCTGCAAACCCCTATCAAAAATTTGAAAAACCTAAAATCCATCTACCCAGTTAGGTTTAGTTCTTATCCATAACTATTAGTGTATGCCCAGACCTGCATTTGTCTTGACAAAAGTTCCTTTTGAGTTAGTTTTCATTGGCATTTATGTTTGGAGTGATTTTCAAAGAAGTTTTGATTGATTGGATTGGTTTTTGATTGGTCTTTGTAGTAGCTCAGAGATCCGAAGCCTTAGAGCCTTAGATCACCCTGGTCTCTTTGGTTTTCTTGCTGAGTTTGACTGGCTTATAGAATCTATCCGTCAAGAGACTTAGATCCCATTTGTCTCTTTTCAAAACTTTGATTGAACTTGATTAAAAGTTTTGAATTTCATTTTTTCTATTAAAATATAATTGGATGTTTTTTATTAGTTTGTTGAGCTGAACAAATTGATCCTTAGTGAAGCTGAAACACTAAGTTGAACGTCCTCAAAAACATTTCAAGTGTCTTTTAAATCCATTTTTCATTTAGATCTCAATATTAGATCATAGTTTTGAGTTTTCGTAGAAATTATACAAGCTTGTTGAAAATTCATTTTCAATAGTTTTTTAGCGTTTTTATAGAAATCTTAAAAGCTCTCTTAAGGGAATTGCTTATTCTTGTAGTTGTTGATTGTTGAAAAGCAAAGGGATTTTCTTTTTTGAAGTTTCATTAGTAGTCTCATTTTGAAAAGTTCTTTGGAAAAGACAAAAAGTTTCCTTTTAATTGTATGTTAAGAGAAAGAGTTGATTTGCCAAGCATTGCATTTTCGACTCTTCCTTAGCTAGATATTCATTGAAAAGGAAAAAGAATTGTTATCATCTTAGGTGCATTTTTAGTGTTTTTGAGTCGAGTCTTCATACCACAAAGTTTCATCTCCGCACCCATTGACTTAAAGAACAAACAATAAAATTAACGCTTAATTAAAATCAATCTAGCAATCATTTTATTTTCTAGGACTCTTTTTCACCAACATAGCTTAGGCTAGTATCTTGGAGTAGGGAGTAATTAACTCTCCAAGATAGTTTAAACAAACAAGTAGTCGATCTTGCGGTAGTAAGAAAATCCAATTGTTACATCTATGCTCTGGGAAAGCTCCTCTTAAAGGAGAAGCACGATATCATATCTGAACTAGTGTGGGAATCAACCCTTCCTCATTGGGAACGATAGAAGATATTCATGTATTAAAAACGGTAAACCTCGGATTAACCATTGTCGAGGAGCCTGGGGTCACTTGTTGGTAAACCTTGGATTATGTCAAGGAGCCTTCAAGGGGATTGAGCTTGTTACTCTGCCCTTGCGTGCATACCAGATCGTAGACTGTTCCCCTAGGTATATTTGTTTCCGTTGGTGACCTTAGTGACCATAATCTTTAGGACTCTTTCCTAGGTGATGGTGGAGGGAAGATCCCACTGTACCTGTAGCAGACGTCGACTAGACTCACTTGGACTCTCTAGGGGGGTATCTTCACTCGAGACGGTTATAGTGGAGAAACTTGTGCCAGTCTGTTTCATTAAGCAGGTTGTCAGGGTAACTGTTCCAACCGCCATTTCTGTATTGAACTCTGCAATGTTGGATTTCATCACCAACTAGTGTTTTCAATCCAGAAAGATATTTTTTGTGTGTGGTTTGATCTCCTAGATTTGTTAGGTGTGTGCTTCAAATTGTTTGGTTCTTTAGAGACTTTAGGTGTTTTTCTTGATATTTTTCTTTGTTTTCGTGTGAAGTAATTATATTAATCGTGGCTGAATTACCGAGACAATCCCGTCGACTTCGAGGGCAGCCTCCCGAATTTACACCAAGTCAGCTGGAAGGGCTGCAAGCCCTTGTCACACCTAGTGAAAGTAGGGTTGGACCACTGGAGGCCGGAGAGTCTTCGTTGATTGTACATCCTGATTATATAGTGCAAGCAACAGAACATATTTCTAAACTGATTTCATTTTCTGAGGTTACTGGTAGTATCATTCCTACTAGCTCGGTAGCCGAAGAACTTGAAATCTCTGAGTCTGAAACTGAAATTGCTGCTACTCCATCTTTAGGATTTGCTTCTCCTGTTTCTAGTGGTCCTAGTTCACCTAGAGTAGAAAATATTATTACCGAGAATCTTCCTTCGGGACTTATTTCCATTGAAGAAATTGTAAGTAAGAGTCTGAAAGAAGGTATAAGCATCCCTGAAAATCAAACAACTATTGAACTTAGGGAGCGTGAATATATTTTCTATAGTCCCATTAGAGGTGACGCTTGGTATATTTCGTTAACCAATTTCTTAGAAAATCCAAGTCTCGTGCCTTCACCACCTCGATTTCCTTTTCATCCAACACCCATAGGTTATTATCCTCCCTTGAATATGTCGAGACAGTCATCCTTGTTTACTCAGATGCCTGAAACTTTTTTACATGGCGGTCCTTCTATTCCTCCTGGGTATCAGTCTGTATCTGGTACGTTTTCAGGAGCTTCTGCTCGACCCATCGATTATGCCGTATCTCTTGGTCATAATGGAACTAAACCGTTAAGTGTTGAAGAAATTCTTATGATGTGTGGTACTACTCCTAATCCGCAACCTCAAGGTAGTTCAATACCATCTGGGGGGTAGCCACAAGGTACTCCAATACCGCCTGGGGGGCAACCCCAAGGCAGTCCATTACCGCCTGGGGGGCAACCTCAGGGACAGTATGTTCCTACGGGACAATATGTTCCTCAAGGTCAACCCCAGTATCAATATGTACCTCAAGGCCAACCCTAGTATCAATATACACCTCAAGGTCAATACCAGCCTCAAGGTCAGTACCAACCCCAAGGTCAGTACTAACTGCAAGGTCAGTACCAACCCCAAGGTCAGTATCAACCTTAGGGTCAATATCAACCTCAAGGTTTTCAACCACCTTCAGGTCAATCATTTGTTCAAGGACCCAAAAATGTACCATATAATTATCAATCTTACACTCAACCTGGTTTTGGTCCTCAATATGTTCAACCTGTTATGGGTCCATACCCCGGAAAGAACGTGGCGTGATATCCACAGACTTCGCAACCCAGTGCATAGTTGTCATCTCAATCTGGACAGTCTTTTGTTTCTGGTTCACCCCAGTAACCTGTCCAGCCTACTTCTCAAACTACTACACCTAGGGCAGTTCCACAGCCTGGGCCTAGTTTGCCACGAACTCTGTCCCAAACGTCTGCTGCAACTACTGCAGCTTCTCTTCAATCCACCCCACCTATTTCGGGAGTATCAGCAGCTCCAGTTTCTATTGCTCCTGTATCAACTCCTTAGGCCTCTTTACCCCAGTCTGGACCTACAATCCAGACTCCGGTTTCTATGCCTGCAGGACAACCTGGGCCTAGTACGGTTGTTACAAGTCAACCACAATTTACTTATCAACCGTACCAGGGGCAGTACCAATACGGACCCACTGTGCAGAATCCAACTTATCAATATCAACCGTACCCTGGGTATACATATCAGCAACCTCAACAACCCCAGTATGGTCCGGTTAATGCTGGTTTTCCAGGAGGATATAATATCCCAAATGCGAATCCAATACCAAGCTATCCTGGATATCCTCCTCTTGGGGCTGGTCTTATGACCCCAAGTTTTCGGGATCCAAACCATGAGTTACCGTTCATAGAAACTTTAGATTTGCCTGACTTGTCACGCCTTACGAACGATCCAATCAGTTATCTTCCGTTTTGGCCGCCAATGCCGAATAAGTTGCCCAGTGATATACCTAAGTTTGAGGGGAAATCAGGAGAAGATCCTTCTAATCATGTGATGACTTACCATCTCTGGTGTGCATCAAATTCCATTATAGATGATTCCATTCGTCTTCATCTTTTTCAACGCACTTTGATTGGCCTTGCAGCCAAGTGGTACATTGAGTTGCCATGAGGCTCCTTTTATAATTTTAGTCAGTTAGCTACTTCCTTCCTTACGCATTTTCAGCTTCCAGTTTGATATGACAATGGTACAGAATTATTAACTTCGTTAAAGCAGTCGACATCTACTTATATTTCAGATCATATTCATGAATGGCAGCGTCGATGTCGTTTAGTGAAAGTTTTTATTCCGGACCAAATTTTGGCAGAATGGTTTGTGAAATCATTATTACCCAAGATAACTGAAGATGTTGTTAAGGCAGGAGTAGTTACAGAAGAGCAAGTAATTGCTCAAGCTCAGTATCTTGACTTAGTATATACTCAGTCAGGTATGTTGCATGAGAAAATCCCCGACCTTCCGAAACAAAATCAAATAGCTGCTCCTCCCTCAGGGTCTCATGTCGTTGATGGTATGATTGGTACTCTTAATACCAAAAGTAAGAAGAAATCCTCCAAGAATTCTTCTCCCATAATAACTTTACCAGATTCCCCTAAGGGAGAGTCTTCACCTGAAATTTATGCTAATGTTCATGTCATAGAATCATCCACGACCAAATCAAAATCCAACGGCAAAAAGAAAGGTAAGAAGAAGAACAAGCAGAACTGAAAGGAGAAATCCGAGAAAACTGAATCTACTGACGAGAAACAAAAACCTCGATATCCTTGTCTCATCTGCGATGAGGAGCACTTTACAAGAGATCGTCCGCATCATGTCGAGGTTGCGAAAATCGTCAAGGTTTGCAAACACCCGTTGTTTTGAAGGATCCTTTTCCAAATCAAGACAGTAAAATGATAGGCTCTTCCTCTAATGCCTTGGAAGAACCCATAATGATGATGTCACATGTAAGGATTGTGACGCGATCGCAAGATTACGGGAGTAAAAGTCCTTTTGGTGGAAAGGAAGCTGAATCTTCCAATTCCAATCCATCAACCTTAGCTCCATCCGATTCCGATCCACTACAAATCGAGAAACCTAATCCCAAATTAGTAATCAAACCGCCCGCTAAGGGTATACTTCAAAAGTCAGCTTTCAATCCTCATACGAGATCTGCTCAGAACTATAACATTGTTGAATATTTAGTTGTTTCACCTTCAGCAATGTCGGCTTTGGAAGTGCTGCAATCATGTCCAGCACAACAAAAAATGCTACTGTCGGCTATAGGAACTGTTGATCTTTAGGACTCCAACCTCATAGTCTTCGATTTATAAAATAGTACACCTCGCCTTCCTCATCAAATGGCCTTCCAGATTCCAGTGTTAGTCAAAAACAGACCTTGTTTTAGGACTGTGATTGATGAGGGAGCTTCCACATGTATTATGTCGATACAGTGTTGGAAAACCCTTGGTTCTCCTACGTTTAATCAATCCCCGACAATTCTAAAAGCCTTTGATGGCCGAGGGTTTCATCCTTATGTCATTCTACATGACTTGCCTATAGGGGTTGAAGGAAAAACCGTTAATCTAAATGTGGAGGTGGTTGATGCCCCTCTAGATTACAACCTTCTTTTGGGTCGTAGCTAGTCTTATGCCATGACTGTTGTTGTTTCCTCAGTCTTTCGGCTTATTAAGTTCCCACATAACGGAAATATTGTAACAATAGATCAGTTAACTTATTTCTCGTCTGATCCATCCTCTATTGAGAGTATTCAACATGTTGGAAAAACCGTTATCCCTTATAAGGATGTTGGAGTAGGATTAGTTAAAGATTCAGGTTTACTCTGAACGTTTTCCTTTCCTCCTCCCAATGTACAGTCTCCTTTCGTAACCATTCATATGATTTCGTCAGAATCCATTGTTCTTGACGACCCTTGGGTCATCCCATTCGAATCCGAGGTGGACTCTCTTGGTGATGCTATGCCTTTGAGTCCCTTTGAAGTTGCTTATCAGGTAGTACAGTCGTTTTCCGACCTAAATTCAACCAACCCTGATCTAGTGAATGAGATCAATGGGAAATCACTTTCAATTTCAAACTCGGAGTCAACAACTTTTTCAGAAACCGTTCACACTGATGAAGAAATTCGAGAATTGTTATCCGTTGATGCCTTACCATGGGAAGATCTTCATCATAGGTCTTCATTTTTACCCGAGATTGATCATTTTGAAAATGATTTTTCATCCATTTTCACCGCTGAATATGTCAAAGAACCGCAGAATCCACTGAAACATCCTGATTCTGAACAAAATTTAGCCAATATTTCTCGCACGGTTCCTATCGACATTTCAGTCAAACATGGGATTGTTGAAAAAATTCACATAGGTGCTTCTTGTACAGACACTGAAGTCAACACATATAAAGCCCTATTTCAAGAATTTCCTGATGTGTTTGCCTGGTCCTATGTGGAAATTCCAGGAATCGATCCTTCAATCATTGTTCATGAAATCAAAACCTACCTGGATGCTAAACCCATCTGGCAACAGTTGCGTCAAATACACCCACGAAAAGCTGCTGCCATCAAAACCGAAGTTGAGAAATTACTTAAAGCAGGTTTAATTTATCCAATTCCTTTAACGGATTGGGTATTGAATATTGTTCCAGTTAATAAAAAACAAGGGACAATAAGAATATGCATCGATTATAGGGATATTAATCGTGCTTGTCCCAAGGACAATTATCCCACGCCCTATATCGATCAAATTATCGATGATTGTGCTAGTAGTGAAATTTTCTCCTTTATGGATGGCTTTTCCGGTTATAATCAAATTAACATTCTACCTGCAGATCAACCAAAAACATCCTTCATCTGTCCATGGGGGACATTTGCTTATTGCAAGTTACCTTTTGGACTGAAGAATGTCGGGGAAACTTTTCAAAGGGCCATGTGTTATGCGTTTCATGACATCAAGCACATTGTGCAGCCCTATCTCGATGATTTACCGGCTCATTCATTGCGAAGAGCCGATCATCTCACTCACTTACGAGCCATCTTCATGAGATGTAGGCATTATCGGATTAGGCTTAATCCACACAAGTGTGTTTTCTGTATCGAAACGGGTCGATTACTGGGATTTGTTGTATCGAAAGCTGGCATTCGCATCGATCCTTCGAAGGTCGAAGCCATTGTCAAATTACCACCTCCTTCGACTCTTCGCCTACTCCAGAGTTTGCAAGGGAAAGCAAACTTTTTACGTCAATTCATTCCTAATTACGCCGAGTTTACAAAAGGTTTCACCTAGTTGTTGAAGCAAAACACTCCATTCTTTTGGGACGAGATAGCTGACAAATCATTTGATGCTCTAAAACATGCGTTGACCCATGCACCATTATTGCATCCTCCCAACTACAACCAGGACTACTTCTTGTACCTCGCTGCTTCCCATTCCATTATTGGGATGGTTTTAGTTCAACAGGATGAATTCGAAAGTGAACATGTGATATATTATCTTAGTCAGACTCTAACTCCAACTTAGTTAAAATATTTACATGTGGAGAAACTGGCCTTAGCTGTAGTCCAAGCTGTTCAGCGTTTTCGTCACTACATTTTGTTACGCAAAACCATTGTCATTTCTGACTGTAACCCTATGCAATACATTTTGACTAAACAATTGCTAGGGGGCAGGTATTCCAAATGGATTGTCATCCTACAGGAATTTGATTTGGAATTCGAGAAGGCCAAGTCAAAGAAGTCTTTGGTTTTTGCGGAACTAATGTGTGATTTCCCTCGTGCCGATACCGAACATGTGGCGGAAGAATCCCTTGCAGATGAATCCTTGTTCCTTATCAGCACATTGATCCATGGTACGGAGATATCATAGTCTATATCCAAACCCAATCTTTTCGGCCCAATACTTCACGATCTCAACGCCGGAAAATACGATTCCAATTTCAACCTTACAGTATTATTGGAGATACTCTTTATCGTCGTGGGGTGGATTCCATTTTCCGTCGTTGCCTTACTCATGATGAGGCTGAGAAGGTTCTTAATGGTTGCCACTCTAGAGCATGTGGCGGTCATATGTCTGGGTATGCCACAGCCCAAAAGATTTTGCACGCTGGCTATTTCTGGCCGTCCTTATTCAAAGATTGTATTACTGCCGTCCAGAAATGTCACAACTGCCAAATTTTTAATCGTAAGATGCGTGCTCCTCCTGCTCCTCTCCACCCTATCATTGTCGTTGGTCCATTCGCAAAATGGGGTATCGATTTTATTACATGTAACCCTCACTCGGTCGAGGGGCATGCATATATCATCCTTGCGTTAGATTATTTTACCAAGTGGGCCGAGGTGATGCCTACATTTTCGGCAGATGTCAAAACTGCTGTGATTTTCATTTTCAATCATATAATTGCTATTTTTGGTGTCCCCCAAGCGATTATCACTGACCATGGGAGTCATTTTCGAAACATCATGATGACTGAACTTACAGATCAGCTTGGCCTACATCACGATAGTTCCACTCCATATTACCCACAAGCAAATGATCTGGTTGAAGCAGTCAAAAAAGTTCTAGTCACCATGATCCGATGAATCATTGGGATTCATCGGTCGAATTGGCACAACATGTTATTTTCAGCGCTTTGGGTGTACCGAATCTCAGTCAAAACATCAACAGGTTTTACTCCCTTTCAACTGGTTTATGGTTTAGAGGCAATATTGCCCATTGAATGCGAAATCCCATCATTACAAATTACTGTGAAATTATTACCAACCACTTCCGAAGAGGAAAAACGTTTATTATACTTAGCTCAATTAGATGAGAATCGACGCAATGCTGCATTAGCTGTTGAAACTCATGCCAAACGCATCAAAGCTCAGTATGATCGAAATGTTACACCCCGCAATTTTTCGGAAGGTGACCTAGTTTTACTTTATGATCAAGAAAACGATAAGCTAGGGGCTGGAAAATTTGTACCCATGTGGCATGGTCCGTATATTGTCAAGCGGAAGCTGGCAAAAGGGGCCTATGAGCTGGAATATTTTAACGGTGTCTCTTTAGGTAAACCTAGGAATGGGCTTTATCTAAAATGATATTATGCTTAAATGGATAGCGTGGAGATTTCATTAGATTAGTTTTTTCTACGTTGGTGTGTTCGTAGATTAAAAATTGTGTGCTTTAATTTAGTGAGTGTTTTTCATTATTAGTCCTACTTATCTTGATTTTACTCTTGATATTGCAGATGTCGACGCCTCTCTAAACATACATTGGTTTCACTGATGGCGCTTGTCGTAGTGCACCGAACATCTCTTCTGCAGCTTGGGTTATCTATTCACCCTCTGACGAGTTAGTATCTATGCACAGGGTAAGCCTTGGTCAAACAACAAAGAATATTGCATAATACAGTGCAGTGATTGAATTATTATCTGAATCCATCTCATTTGGGATTCGAAGTTTGATTGTTAATTTAGATTCAGAACTCGTTGTATTACAGCTTAATCGAGTTTATGCCATTAGAAATCTAGTATTATTATGATTAATTTTGAGAGTCTGTCTCTTGGAACGAGAATTTGATTACATAGCATATCAACACATTCCAAGATATTTAAATACATTAGCAGATGCAATTTCTTCTCAAATGTTAAATAGACATTTGCATTGAATCAAACAGTAAATTTAAAAACATCTCATAAACATGTTTTGCAAGATAACCATAGTAATAGCATAGTATAGCATAAGAGTGTGTCAAAATATACATCGTCCTCGATCATAGGTTGAAAAACACCTTATGATCGGCAAAAATAATAGTATCAAAAGTCATATCAAAAATGGGTCTACAAAGTGATCATCCTATCACTGGTGTTGATCTCGATAAGACACTACTGCTCGGGCCACCCTACAAAGGAACCTCCTAAAAGGTCCTGGGACCCCAATCACATAACGCTGAAGCCGAAGTGGAATGTCATCTACGTTGGTCTCTGGAATGTCTACAGTCAAGTGCTCTAGATGGCTCTCTAACTCAGCCAAAGTCTCTGTTGTCTGGTTCTGTGGGGCTGGTGCCGCGGCAGCTGGTTGTCTCCGATCATAGGGTTGGAGAGCGGCTGGTCACCATGGACGCACATCTGCATTTAAAAACTTTTACTATTAGTTTTGGACGATTGTTATATATACAAAAACATACATATAAAATTAAAATGTTGAAAAACAATTTTTAGCTCTGTCATCCCATCGCTCTCCTGGTGGAAGAGTCATGTAGGGATCAATGCAATAATCCATCCCAGTGTATGGAAAATCCTGAATAATAAAAAGTTAGTTCTCTAACCAACGGAAGTACTCTAGGGTGAATCAAACAATCTCAGAACCTTCATCTGGATGACGGGCCATAACTGCGACCCAACGCATAACCCGAGGATCTCGGGGAAGTCCAGCCTCAACTGTGAGCTGTTGTGGAACCAGCATCGATACCCTCTCTAGGGCAAAGCTGACAACTAAGTAATCATAACCAAATTTCTTTAGCTGCCCTTACTTCGCCCTAGTTAATTGGCCCTTCACATTGGCCAATACAGCATCGCACTAGTTGAAAATGGTGCCTCGGAAGCAATCCACTGCCATGCGCAACTGGGAGCCTGTAGCTAGATGCAGTGCTGCGCCCCCGCAGAGTCTGGTAACAGTAAAAGCAATAAACTTCATTTCAGGACGGGAGATGGTTTTCACATCTATCCGTTTGTCCGGATCCTGGTTGTTACAGAACTCTAGTCGGATACTAGCGACAGATTGGCCACCTGGCCTAGATCCGAAAAGAGATAATTGCTCACCTCTCTTGGGCAAGCTAGTCAAAAAATATACGTCATCTGACTCGATTTCGAGCCGGTTGCCGCCAATAATGAAGCACTGGTCCTGAATGCTCCATCTGTTTACCATCCACTACAAAAAGTCTACCTGTGCCCTCATGCCAGGTATGGTCCAAAATTTGAAAATCCCACATGCTCTCAATGCCTGTAATGAAGGCGGATGGAGAAATGCAGCCTAATCAACGTCCTCATGCTCTCTTTCCCGCCAAACAAGCATATTGTGTACCTACAATGCAAAATAGGTGGATTAGAAATTTCATTCTAAACTTCTATGGGCCAAAAATGGAAAAGCTAGGGTTGAAAATCCGCATTCCGCGAGGTTCGCACTCTGCCTTTTAGAGACAGTGCGTAGGTGCGCACTTCTCCTTAATGCGAGGTGTGACACCCCGACTTTTCTCTATGTACAGAAAAGTCGAGGTGCGTAGGGGCCACATGGCGCTCCTGCGCAACCACCGCGGGTGATTTTTTGCCCTAAATTTCCTCCAAAATCAAAATCTAAGCCCTAAAACGAATTTTGAAATGGATGAAATGCAAGTCAAGGACATTGTGAATTACCTGGAGAAGACGGTTCTGAATTCCAGCGGTCGGATTTTGCGCAATCTCCAAGGGAAGTTTTTTACCAAAGGCTCTTACTTTTTACTCCAAAGGTAAACGGTAAAAATGAACTTGTAAAAGCCCTTTTTATAAGATTTTTTGAATAAATAAATTAAAATTTATTTTACTTTGAAAAGGTCATTTTGGTGCATTTATATTATTTTTTAAACAGATATGAGTAATGTTTGCAGTTTTTGTGCAAAATATTAGGGTTTCAGGTGAAATTGATCGTTTTCGACAAAAAACACATAGGAGTCCTCTTTAAGCTCTTTTCGGACTCGTAAAAAATGAAAAGCTTGTCGAGTGTTTCTTTGAATACTCGTTAAAACGGAATTACAAAGATGATCTTTTACGGCTCTTTTCCGACCATACAAACATGAAAAGATTGCCGGACTTTTGTCGTTTCAAGTTCGATATTGGTAATAAAACGACGTGTTTTCAGTCACTTTTTTACTTTTTTAGATTGAAGGTACTAAACATGAAAAGTGCTCCTTGGTCGTAATGATCAAGTGGTTCTCTCAAGTATTATTTTATACTTTTTCGGGATTGGGAGACACAAATTTACAAAAAAGGACAACCGTGGAGTTTTCTTAAGTTTTTCTTCTGGCTCCCTAAAATTGAAAAACACCGAGTTTCTCCTATACTGTACTCGTTAAAATTTCACAGTAAAGGACCTATTCAATTACAAATAGGAACAGACCACTCCTTCTTAGGGTTCGAATCTAAACTAAGTTGGAATCATCCGAAGGATGAGCTTATAACCAAACAAATGTTATCCTCCTCAAGCTTGTCAAAAATAAAGAGGTACTTGCCAGAAATGGTGGGGGGAAATGAGAAAAATGAACCTGTTTGTTGTACTCTGTGTTTGAAAAACTTTCCATCACTCTTGAACATGACACTTTTATCCACCTGGGTTGGGAAATCCTTTACCTAACAGTTAATCAAACCACTTTGAAAGTCTTCAACAGGTTTCCGGGTATTAACTTTCGGTCAACTGTCACCAAACCATCTGTTGTGTCGTTACATGTTCAAGAGGTCTGTGCAAATAAACCATTCACTTGCAAAATATTTGTCATCCATCATTGACCATCCCTGAGTTAGTTCTTTCTAGATATATTTCTTCAGACTTGATCTATGATTTCATGTTATGGACTTGCCCATGACAGATCACTTTCTATCGACTCCAACTCATTATCTAGAAGGATGATCTAGAAACCGTCAGTACCTTGGAATCTGCATGCCTCAATGGCAGGTTTCTCGCCTTTGACGACAGGTTGCATCATTGACCTTCAATCAATGGATTCCGTGACATGTTCGACATTGAATCATTCATTCACATCTCATGGATTTTACTGGGTACTTCGAGGGCCATTGACATTACTAAGGGTTCCTCTCACACTTGTTAACAATGTACATCATTGACTGGTAATCAAGTGGTTTCTCCCATGTTCGACTTTGACACATCCATTCACATGGGTAGAATCGTACTAGTTCGGAAAGTAGAAATGAAGACCCTGGATATAGTTTCCACCATCCAGGCTGCAAGGAATTTTTTTATCATTCTATAGTGGACTATTCATAAACAGATGGCTGCGTCCATACTGCATCCATGTGTTCCTACTTGTGATGTAATACAAAATCATTCCTGTAACAGAGCAGTTTTTAGATAGTTCTTAGTCAGTTTTGATCTGAGTATGGGAATGCCTACCTCAGCGATGATATGTTCACATATATATATTTTGCATTGAATGTTTTTACAGGTTCGACCGGGGTATCCACAGGAAGATCCTTGAAATGATAAAGTCCTTCACTCTTCTTAGATGATAAAAAAACCATCCTCATCTACTACAGACTTCGCACTTTAGGGGGCAATCTGTTACACAAAAAATTGTCACCATGACTTTCTACAGTTTGTGTGAGTCCATCAATACTCATACATCCCTCTTTTGCAAGTCTTAAACCTCAACTCTTCATGTTAAGCCTTGAAAATGGGAGAAAGACCTTAAAAATGTCTCAAATCCTGGTTTCGCACTTTCTCTTAGTATTGCCTGCGGTGCCGCACCTAATGGTCATGTTTCCTGCAAACCTGACCGCTCTGTATATTGAGTGATGGGTGCGAACCCCTGTAAAAGTTAAAAAGGTGTGAGTTCATTCTTAAAAACTTATCTTGGGTCACTTCTAGACACTTCTAGAAGGAATATTAGGCTGGTAAGTCCACTCCACCTTGGTTCATCCATTCCATAACTAAGGGATCTAACTCCATGATATGAGGTGCCTATCCCATTGAAGGAGGAACTTATCTCTTCAATGGTGGACCTGCAACTTCCTCCATTTGCACTATAAATTCATGCATTGGGCTGGTTGTAGAGGAGGTTGAAAGCTGAAGATTCTTGAGGGTAAATGTTGCTGAAAACTAGGCTTCCTTTGGAGCTTGTGAGAGGAGAGATCACATACCTTTCATGTCATTTGGGAAGTGAGTGAGGCTTGTCAAAGTAGAGGAGGACCCCTGCTGGACCCTGGAAAGGACTTGTGCAACATCAAGGCAAAGGTTGTAAAGTTCTTTTATTCATTAAGTTAATACAATAAAGTTTATTTTTCTCAATGAACTGTCTCTAATGGTTTGTTTTATGAGATCCTTGATCTTCATAATGAACATGTTTTGTTATACGCAAGTATGCTTTAACGTGTGCTTGTTTGTGTATGCAGGTTATTGAATGGGAACTGCTTGAAGCTGTTGGGATAAAACTGCCTCAAACAAGCGTTGGACCGAGGTAGGGTCTTTTACACTTCATAGTATTCATTATTGAATTAAAACATGTTTAGAGAGAAATAGGTTTGCTTGTTCTCTTTGTTGCTAGATATCATTAGATACTAGGGAGATCAATCTTTTCCGCAAGAACGATTTATCCAGCTGACAAGCCAATAGGCAAGTGTTTTCTCCACGGGATGTGGAAGGGACCTTGCCTTCTTCATCAGCACATAGGCAAATGCTAGCTCCACAGGATGTGGAAGGGGCTCTGCCTTCTTCATCGACATAGTAGGTACAGGTGCAGCAGCTACACAAAGGAAAGGAAAGGATTCCAGAGTAGAGTCTTGATGATGAGGAGGAAAGGGACTTTGACTTGACTGAGCATGATGAGCCAGAGTAGTGGTATACCCATCATGGAGTGGAAATCATTGACTTAGAGGCTCAAGATGAAGAAACAATCAAAGACGTCATCATACAAGAAAGGGAAGCTCAAGTACAAGCTTTGGTGGAAAATTTGGAGAGGGCCAAATATGCTATCACATATTTGGAGCAAGAAAACAAGCAATTGAATGACAAACAAATCCTAATGGAGCTAGAAATGCTTAAGATGAAACGACAAAGTGGGAAAGAGGCATAAGTCCCTTTGACTCCTATTGAAAAGGAGAATGAAGATGATAGGGAGACTTGGTTTGAGAGAGTCAACCTATACCTTGAGAAGTTGCTATGAAAGGCCAACAGAGACAATGAGATGCTCAGACACATGGCCTATCATTACATGACCCGAAACAAGATTTGCAACAGGAGGGTTAGAAAGATGAAAGCTACGCTAAGGCGGGTCTTAAAAGCGAAAAAGGAGGAGGATAGAATTAGGATGTTGGCTGAAGATTCCTTGGCTCATCAGAGCACTTGATGATGGTGCTTCTCACCAACATTGGGCAAATTTGGAGAAAATATTGTCATTTGCAAATTTTGGAATTTATTACACAGAAAAACTACCTAGATGCATAGCGCCACCGCCGCTGCGCTTTTCCTAGTGGCGCCCAATGAAGAAATGGTTTTCATTTTTGGATTTAGAGTGATGAGGACATGCACCCTAGCAAGTTTCAAAGTTTTTAGGGCAGAATTGGTCAACCAAAAGGTAAAAAAACACCCTAAAAATGACCTTTCTGCCACTTTTTGGACACACAGAAGTAGTCTTGGAAGAATCAAGTTCTGAGGGGTCAATTAAGCTTCAAATGTCGAAATTCAAGGTGTTTTGGAAATTATACTTGAAGACCTTTCCAATGAGCTATCATGGGCTCAATTGGGATGTCGGTAAGGCCTCCAAAAGAGACCTGAAAGTGGCACTGCGCTTCTGACCAGTGGCACTGCGCTTTGGGCAGTTTTGCTCAGGATGGCCATTTTTCAAGTTTTTTCACTATGATAATGGATTATCTCTAATGAAGGTTGTTTAATCATTGTAAATGATGACTTTTTATGTAATTATGATAGATAAATAGTAATAGAGGGTAGATTCAGTGCTTTAAGAGTTAGTTTGAGCTCAAATGAATCAATTTTTCACTTTTAGAGGTAAGTTGTTGAGATGCCTATTCCATGTTTCTTGTTCAGTATCAGTTATATTAGATCCTCATCTTAGGGATTCGACCCCCGAGGATGGGATGAGGTTGAATACTTGTTTATATCTTCTTCTTATTTCTATTTGTAGAGGGTTGGACTCAGTTGGATGCTCAAACCTTGATTGTACACCTTTTGTAAGCAGTTTGGCAGGAGGTTAATAAGAATTGCTGCTATTTTTATGGGATCCATGTGGTATGAGTTTTAGTACAATTTCTTCTTATATGATCATATATTAATTTTTTTTATGTATTTCATTCATCATTTCATTTCTTCTAGTTGAATGTTTTCAAGTTGATAGGTAGAATTCATTATATCGGTGCTTTGCCTTGGGAAACCATTCATCATTTCATGTTTTTTTGCAGTCTAGGAAGGATCCATGGTTTTCACATGCCCTTCTTAGCTTCTCACCAGTCTAAAACATCTCATCCCATCAATCCCCTTGAGTGCTAAAGCCTATGCCTACCTTGCCCCATTAAACACCTTGCAATTTTGACCTAGTTCCCTAGACCTAAACTGTCTAGCTCCTCCTGATTCGGAAAAGCCCCTCCAAAATCCAATCAAAACTTTGTGCTACTATACCTAGCCTAAAATCCTTTTCCTGATCCATTCATCTTGGCTGAGATCCTTATGGAGAGAGCCCTCTCCCGGCCTAGTAGGGCTAGCTACTTGGCTAAGCGTGGTTTGTGGTTACCCTGGCATTGCCTTCCTTCAGCTTGAGGTTCAATCTAGGTGATAACATAGTGGTGACCATATTGGGAAACGAAAGACTAATCAGCCGAGTAATATCTTTCATTTGAATTCTTAAGCTTATGGATGATGAGTTTTAGAATTTACTAGGCTGAATTGGAAAGTTGTAAAGAAATATATAAAACTTCAAAATTTGAGCACACTGGCTTTGAGAAAGTACACTAGGGCCAATCCCGATCCAAATCCTGCCCTAGTAGTGGATAATATTAATTTGATTTCAAGAAGACTCAAGAAACAAGAAAGTTCAGTCAGTCCCACACCTTCAATAAAAGTAGATTCTTTCCCTGACGAGTGGTTTTGTTTAGAAGACCCCCCATTTGATCTATCATTTGACCTTTCCTTATTCAAAACCAGGTCTGAGATTACACTTGACGACATAGTTCTAGACCCAAAGTTTATTGCAGATCTTGAAGTCCAAAAGGCAAACCAGTCAATTGATGAGTATATCCTAAATTCCCCTCAATCATCCCTCACTACTGCTAAGATCCTCGAGCTTTCTGAACTAGTGTCCACTACCCTTAATTTATCATTATTCCCTTCAACCATTGAAGTTCATTCCCTTCCTCCATTCATACCTTCACTTCCCCATCAACCTATTATTCCCCATCAATCGTCTATTCATCCCAGTTCTCCATCAACTCCTAGTAGCCCAATCCTTGTTTTAAATCCACCTCGAGTTATGGTTGCTCAGTATGCACCCCTTGTTTTACCTTAGAATCTTGTTTCCATGCCCATTGATTATCAAACCAAGATACCTTTCCTTGATGCTACTCAAACCATTACAGCTCAGCAACATGTTGATAGAATGAATGATTCTTTTGACCTCCATGAAGTAGAAATTGAAGATGTGTCGATGAGATTGTTTGTACAAAGCTTTGGAGGTGAAGTTCTAAAATGGTTAAGAGATTTACCCGCAGCTTCTATCACTACTTTACCAATCCTCCATAGGCAATTCCTGGATTGGTCGGAGGTGAAGAAGAATCCACTTCAGATTTTGTTTGAGTATGAGAACATCAGAAGAAATATCGACGAGAGTGTGCAAGCTTATTGTGTGAGGTTTAATGCAGTATACAATGCTATTCTAGCCAACATTAAACCACCGAAGGGATTGGATTTGCTCAAGTTTATAGACGGTTTTGATGCTGATATGGCATATCAATTGTGGGAACATGATCCTACCACACTAGAAGACATGCAAAACAATGCAGTGAGTGTAGAAGCAAACTTGTTGGCCAAAAGAGCAAGAATGAGATCAAAGAAAAGAGTGATTGTGAAAGAAGAAGCATCTTCTTCAGATGCAAAGATGGATACATTGATTCGAACAGTAGAAAGAATGGCTGACCAGTTAACCATCACAGATAGACCTAAAGCTCCAATCCGGAATCCAAATTTTAGAGGACAACAGCAGCCCCATTTCCAAATCAAGCAGGGAGAACAAAAGGCACCCGAGCAACCAACACAACAACAACAGATCATAACTCCCTTATAGTAGAATTATGTTTAAGGTATGGAAGAAGAAGATGACGAAGATCTTGTAATTGAAACAAATCACTTTTTCACTGTTGATGGTATGCCTATATTTCTGACCGAAGATGAAGAATATGCAGAAGTTCCAGACATAGAAAGGGATGAAGATTACATCTTAGCAAATGATGTGGTTTTGGAGGCTGAATCTGATGATTATCAACACGGTTATATGAATGCCTTGTCTTCACAGTAGAGGCATTGCTCTTTAAGGAGCATAGATGTATCTTGTCATGCGGAAAGAGTTATGTTTGCGGACAAACCTAACCTCCCTAGGAGTCTAAGACTCTCTAGTGACAAACAAACCAAACAAGAGCAATCCTTCTCTAAATACACATTATTCTATGAGAATTCAAATGTTTTCGATCTTACCTTAGGTCCAACGCTTGTTGTAGCAGTCCAGCCTTGCTGATCCAGATGAGCTCCTCCTTCACTTTCAGACCTGCATACACTAACAAAGCAAACGATTAGATAACACCTGAATATTCATCATAAAACAAAGCATATTCATCACATAGACCAAGGAGTACATAAAATAATTCATTAACAACAAATCATTGAGAAGAATGGACTTATTTGTATTAAAGAAACAAAAGAGGAACCATTACAACCTGAGCCTTGGTGTTGTGCAAGCTCCTCCCAGGGTCCAGCAAGAGATTTCCTCTACTTTGACAAGCTCACCCACTTCCAATATGGCAACAATGAAGGATGGTGATCTCTCCTCACAATTTAACAATGGAAGTCCTAATTCCAGCAGCATTTACCCTTTGGAATGTTCAGCTTTCAACCTCCCCTCCTCTGGCCCAATGCCTGTATTTATAGTGTTCTATAGGAGGTTATTTAGTTCCAACATCAATGGGATACTCCCTCTTTTGGATGGGGTAGCTCCTCTCTTGATGGGATAAGTTCCTCTATCATAGGGATGCATGAACCATCTGGAGGTGCTCAATACACGTCAAAAACTCTTCTAGAAGGCTCTAGAAGTGACCACAAGTAACGTTTTTAAAGATGAAACTTGCACCTTTTGACCTTTACAGGGGTACGCACCCATCCTTTGGCTTACAGAGCGTACAAGTACACAGGTACAGTGTGTTTGGGATGCGTACACGCAGGCAAGGTAGAGAGAACCTGCGTACCCAGAGATAAACATGATTTTTAATGACTTTCTCTCTTTCTTGAAGTTTGATATGAAGAGCAAGGTTTGAGGCTTGACAAGGAGGACAACATGGCTATTTAACTGCAGATAGCCACGGTGACAAATTTCAGTGTAACAGATTGCCCCCTAAAGTACGAA
Source organism: Pinus taeda (assembly GCA_000404065.3). Lineage (NCBI taxonomy): Eukaryota > Viridiplantae > Streptophyta > Pinopsida > Pinales > Pinaceae > Pinus > Pinus taeda. Next base: position 25,301 of record APFE031377843.1, read on the forward strand.
GCCTGTAATAGATATGGGTGTTTAAGTCATATAGGAAGGGTGAAGTACTTTATCATTTCGAGGATCATCTTGTGGAGAGCCCGGTCAGAACCTGCAATTTTCAACACAAAATACATGTATAAGATCATATCATCGCTGAGGTAGGCATTCCCAAACTCAGATCAAAACTTTAACTATTGGACTAACTACTCTGATACAGGAATGATTTCATAATACATCATAATCATAGACTCGTGTAGACACAGTATGGGCGCAGCCATCTGTTTATGATTGGTCTACAATATAATGAATACAAAAGTCCTCGCAGCCTGGATGGTGGAAACTAGATCCAGGGTCTTCATCTCTACTTCCCGAATTGGTACGATTCTAGCCATGTGAATAAATGAGTCGATGTCGAACATGGTAGAAACCACTTGATTAACAGTCAATGATGTAAACTGTTAACAAGCGTGAGAGAGACCACCAGTAATGTCAATGGTTCTCAAAGTACCCAGCACAATCCATGAGATGTGAATGAATGAGTCGATGTCGAACATTTCATGGAATCCTTCGATCGCAAGTCAATGATGAAAACTGACGTCGAAGGCGAGAAACCTGCCATTGATGCATGCAGACTCCAAGGTACTGACGATTTCTAAGTCAACTCTCTAGATAATGTGCTGATGTCGATAGAAAGCGACCCGTCGCAGGCAAGCCCGCAACACGAAATCATAGTTCAAGTTGAAGAAATGTTGCTGCAAGGACTGACTCAATGATGATATGATGGATGATAGGTATTTTGCGGTTGAATGTTTTGTTTCAAACCTCTTGAACACATAACGACACAACAGATGGTTTGGTGATAAATGACTCAAAGTCGACTCCCATAACCCGGCTAAAGACGTCAAGTGATCTTGGTCAACTGTGAGGTAAAGGATTTCCCAACCCAGGTGAACGAATAAGTGTCATGTTCAAGAGTGGTAGTAAGGTTTTTCTTGAGACAAAAGGATATCAAATAGGCTCATTCTTCTCATTTTTCCCCCACCATTTCTGGCAAGTACCTCTTTATTTTTTACAGCTTGAGGAGGATAACATATGCTTGTTTGTAAGCTCATCCTTCGGATGATTCCAACTTAGTTTTTGATTCGAACCCTAAGAAGGAGTGGTCCGTTCCTGTTTGTAATAGAACAGGTCCTTTACTGTGAAATTTTAACGAGTCCAGTATAGGAGAAACTCGACGTTTTTCATTTTTAGAGAGTCTGAAAAAATTAAGGAGACTCCATATTGGACTTTTTCGTAAATTTGTGTCTCCTAAGCCCGAAAAAGTATTAAATAATACCTAGGAGAACCACTTGATCTTGCGACCAAGGAGTACTTTCATGATTAGTGTCTTTGACCTGAAAAGTAAAAAGCGATCAGGGACACGTCGTTTTATTTCCAATATCGAATTTGAAACGACAAAAATCCGGCAATCTTTTCCTGTTTTTACGGTCAGAAAAGGGAAGGGGACCGTCTTTTAATTCCGTTTTAACGAGTGTAAAAGAAACGCTCGGCAATCTTTTCAGTTTTTAGGAGTCGGAAAAGGGCTTAAAAGATGACTCTGAGGTTTCACTTTTTCGTAAGTTTTAACGAGTTCGAAAAAATGATAAAAATGTACTCTACGAGATCATTTGAAAGACTTGACCTAAAACTACAAGAAAAATATGCAAAAAACTGAAATAA
>APFE031377863.1:0-41998 GCA_000404065.3 Pinus taeda
TCACCTGAGCAAAAGTTTTGTCTTGTCCAAAATGACCAGACAATCCCCCACTGTGCTTTTCTTTAATGATGTTCTCTCTCATGGAACATTTTGGGATGCACAATTTGTTGCTTTTAAATAACAGGCCTCCTTGAACAAGGTAATCCATCCATTGACTTCTGTTATGGTTCACTGGATTCTGCACTGCTGTGTAGATGTCTTTAAAATCCTCATCGTCCTTGTACATTTCTATCATCTCGTCAAAACCTACAACACCCACTTTAAATGCTTGCAAAAGAAAACTTACCCTGCTCAATGCATCCGCTACTTTGTTAGACTTACCACTTTTATGCTTTATTACAAAAGTGAAACTTTGCAGAAATTCTACCCACTTGGCGTGCTTCTGATTTAGCTTTGGCTGGTTATTGATAAACTGCAAAGCATGGTTATTTGAATATAAGATGAACTCCTTCGGTAGCAAGTAATGTCTCCATTTTTTTAATGCCTGCACAATAGCGTAAAATTCTTTATCATAAGATGAATATTTTTTCTTTGCATCATTTAACTTCTCGCTGAAATATGTTATTGGCCTTTGCTCTTGGCTTAGCACCGCACCAACTGCTTCTCCACTTGCATCGGTTTCCACTTGAAAAACTTTTTCGAAATTTGGTAAGGCTAGGATAGGCTTTTCTGTTATCTTTCTTTTCAGCAGATTGAAACTCCTATCAGCTGCTTCTGTCCATCGAAATGGCTGATTGACCTCCTTGATTGTCTCAAGGATTGGTGCACAAACTTGACTAAATCCCTTTATAAATTTTCGGTAAAAATTAGCAAGTCCATGGAAACTTCTTACCTCAAAGACACTCCTGGGAGTAGGCCAGTCTTTGATTGCTTGTACCTTTTCCGGATCCATTTTCAAACCGTCTTTGGAAATCACAAACCCCAAGTATACCAGCTCCTCTTTCATAAAACTACATTTCTTCAGATTGATTAGTAGTTTCTCTTTCTGCAGAGTTTTCAAAACTAACTTCAAGTGTTCCAAATGTTCCTCTCTACTTTTGCTGAAAACTAGAATATCATCAAGGTAAACAACAATAAATTTACCTGTATACTCTTTCAGAACCTCATTCATTAATTTCATGAATGTGCTGGGCGCATTAGTGAGCCCAAATGGCATCACTAACCACTCATACAATCCACTGTTGGTTTTGAAAGCGGTTTTCCATTCATCGCCTTCCCGAATTCTGATCTGATGATACCCGCTTTTCAGATCTATCTTAGTGAAATACCTGGATCCACTCAAACAATCCATTAAATCATCCATTCTGGGCAAAGGAAATCTATACCTGACTGTTATCTCGTTGATAGCTCTGGAATCGGTGCACATGCGCCATTCTCCTCCCTTTTTCGGACTAAGCACCGTTGGCACAGCACACGGACTCAGACTCTCTCGGATCAGCCCCTTGTCCATCAGCTCCTGAACCTGTCTTGCAACTTCTGCATTTTCCTGAGGAGTTAATCTATATGCAGCTTTGTTAGGTAGACTTGCTCCTGGTATTAAGTCGATATGGTGACTTATACTTCTAACCGGTGGTAATTCATTTGGCAATTCATCCACAATGATATCCATGTGACTATCTAACACAGATTGAATTTCTTCAGGTAAATCATGTAAATTTGTGGAGGTTAAAATTACCTTTGGTCTTCCTACGATAGCGAAATGCACCTTTTCGCTTTTATCAACCTCCTGTAGCAGTTCCTTACCACTCACCAACATGATACTATTTCCAGGCAGCTCTTTATCAGCATCATTCTTCACTGGCAGCAACGTATGTTTAACTCCATCCTTTTCTATGGTGTATGTATTCTTTCTTCCATCATGCATTGCCTTTCGATCAAATTTCCATGGTCTCCCTAATAACAGATGACATACGTCCATGGGCATTATGTCACATAAAATCACATCTCTGTATGTGCCAATCTGCATTTCCACATTACATTGCTCTGTCACGGTGACTTGATGACCCTTCTGAAGCCACGATACTTTGTACGGTGCAGGATGCGTTTTCTTTGTTAACCCAAGCTTTTCCACCATCTCTGTAGACACAAGATTGTCAGTACTCCCACTATCAATGATAACCTTACAGCACTTACCCTTTGATTTGCATGTAGTCCTGAACAAGTTCTTCCTTTGCGCAGGTTCTCCAATCTCTTTTTCTGATCTCAGCAAAGTTCTTCTAAGCAGCAACGATTCACCTTCCTCTGGTGGTTCTTCCTTTTCTACAAGTCGAGGTGGTTCCGGCTTTGCCTCAGCCACATTTGCACCCCTCAGGCTTGCTGATTTGTTATGAGGACAGTCCCATGACATATGTCCCCGCTCTCCACAAGTATAACACCTAACATCTCTTCCTCGCCCCCTTCCTCTGGGAGCGAATCTCCCTCTACTAGCTTCACCCATCTGTGGTGATCTGCTGCTTGAACTTCCTGCTTCAAGCTGATGCTGTGTTCCTCTGAATCTGGCTGATCCTCTGCCTCTTGCTGAGTTCTTTCCTCTGTTTCTTTGACTCTGTTTTCGCAATAATTTCTCCTCTGCTTTCAAACTTGCTTGATAAGCATCTTCAACAGTTGTCAAACTTAACAGGCTAATCTCATCTTGGATCTCATACCGTAGCCCGTTAATATATCTAGCTACTTTCTCCAGATCATCTTCTACATGTCCTGTTCTGATGCTTAACCTGTAAAATTCTTCAGTATATTCTTTAACAGACATTCCTTTCTGCTTCAAATTTTGCATCTGCTTAAAAATATTCAAATGATAATCTTTAGGCAAAAACTTGGCTTTGAGTTTGCTTACCATTTTATCCCACTGCTTGATCTTAGATTTCCCCTTTCGCGTTCTTGATGTCTGTAACTCGTCCCACCAGATGGCTGCATGGCCCTTCAACCTAGTGACTGCAAACTTCACCTTCTTATTCTCCTCAACCTCTTCATAATCGAAATACTGATCTATGGACCTGATCCAATCCATGAGCTCTTCGGCATTTAAATTTCCATCATACATAGGAATTTCTATCTTGGGCTTGCTGCCAACCTTTGCCAGCATCTTAAGGACTTTGGCAGTTTCAGTTTCTTCTCCTGCTTCGTCCTCTTCATCAGACGTTTCCGAAGAACTCTCAGTTTTCACATCTGGTGCTCTTCTCTGGGCTGTTTCCATTGTCTCCATTCGTTCATGCAGTCTTCGCACTTCGTCGATCAGGACTGCATTTGGTTCTGGTCTTCCTCGACCAATTCCTCGTCTTGGCGGCATCTTAGCTGCAACCACCTGGATCTTTTAGCTCTGATACCAAAAAATTGATGCACCGAAACTGCTGCAAACCACAATCAATTTAATAAACAAAACTCTGTTTTATTTAACCTGCGGAACTTCATCAATGGAAACCTCTGTTTTACATAAAATCGAAAAACTGAATTCTTGTGGAGGGTTACAGTGCGCAATCCATTCCATAACAATTCCTTTTATATTCGAGACCGACAAAATGTTCATACCCATCGATCTTTATCTCAACTCAAAAAAAACATGTCACAAGTTATGCAAAACAGAGGACGTTGACAGGCAAATTTATTAACATTTGCAAGTTTAATGGACACGCCAGCTATTACATTACGCCCATTCAAATAGATCACAGCAGTACGCACAGGCAGACGATGGATCAAAACCCTGCCCTTACCTCAGGGAATTCACCACAATAAAAACTAAAAACAGGAATGAATCCGCCACATCTGCGGTATTTATTAATTTATGTCAAAATAAATTGTAAGTATACACACTATCACATATAACTAAACTAACTCAACATGTCAATAACCAAACTGTCGAGAGATAGCAGGTGAGCAGTCCATCGCCCAATTTCTGTCCATCGCTCAATTCCTCTCACCCCGATCTCAAAACAAGGACTGATAATTCCACATTTCTGAGCGCTCAGCCACCTTCCCTGCTCTATGATCCTCTTGTATAGATTGGATCCTGCGCCTTTTGAAAAACGTCCACGTATTCCTTTTTTTTCTGCCATTTCCTCCAGGGAATACGCCCCCCCGCCATATCTCCGTTGAGCGTTGAGTGCAGGTTCAATGTTCGCCCGCGAATCTGGTCCAGCACAACTGTATTTGTCACAATCTGCAGTTAGCACAGGTACATAACACAACGATTTACGAGATTGCAGGCCCATGAAGACTCGGCGTTGATACGCTCCAAAGATCTTCAGTTTACCATTAATTAACACCAGAATCGCCCCTTCTATCATGCCACTAATTCCGGTAACAAACAGATAAGGTGAACGCCCAGAAATTTATTCCAACAGACTATTTTAAATGCGCCTAACAGTCAAATATCAAACGGAGATATTCCGATACTAAAATTACAATAACAACTAATTATGAAATCACGCATATTAATACTAAAATTAACAGCAAATGAAGTCCAGTTTTCAAGCCACAACATGCGGGCAATCTCCCACATTGCTGGCCCGTTCTGATGCTCCTGCATCACATACCTTTGGGCGGTTGTCGAGTACTCATTACATGTTCCTTCAACTGATGAGCCAACATGACAGACCAATTACACAGTTTTCCTTCTCTAGACAGTTGGTCCAACGTGATCACCCAACTCTGTGGGAAGGTTTTCGTGCTTCTTTCCCATACAATCAACATGCAAATATGACCAAGTACTGATACACCTTTCATAGTATCTTTGTCTCGTAGATCTGGTTGGGTGTCATCCTACATCTAGCTGACTCCTTTACCCAATTCTTCATAATGTCTCTCGTGTTGGCATTATTGTTGGGTAATCTGAAGGGAGTCTACATGATAGTTATGGGCTCCAACATCTTATACATCTCATCGCAATCCTCTACCCTGAAGCTTGCAATCTTTGTCCCGCTAACACTGCTCAAGGTCATCGTCTCGAGATCAATGTGTGAGACGATCCAGTGTATCATGTATGTGCATGGGATCACAAGATATCTGCATGCAATCCAGTACAAGCCAGACTTGTGAATGTTCACGTACACTTGGCGATCTTTGAGGTCTTCCCCAAATGTGCGTGTAAATGCATCATTGACCTCTTGCCATTTTAGCTTGATGTCCTTGTATAGAATCAACTTGGTATCTTCATAGATTGGTAGACTCGCAGACACTTGCTCAACCGCTGCTCCAGTTGAACTTCCATTAGTGTCCTTTGATCCTACTCTCTTAAAGGCCATTGATCGTGCACTGTAAGAGGCAGACGGACACTAATAGATCTCGTGACAAAGAAACATGCATGGAATGAAATCTGTCAGTGAAAACCAATGTAAATTCGGGAATGACATAACACATGTCTGATATTGATAGGGAAATATTACACAATTTCTTTTGGGAGGTTTGGTGACTGGCTGCCAGAACTGCACAAAAGACAGTCTGGTTTGTCTGGGAGGCAAGACTGGTTATTGGAATTGCGCAATGCGCAATCCAGGCTGACTATTGACAGCTGGAATCGCACAATGCAAAATTCCAGCTAGCAATGGTTACAGGTTCAGTGACTGCATTGCACAATTTTATGGATGAACAACCACTATCCCTCAAGATTGTGTAAAGAAGGTTTGGGGAACAACTTCTAGGCAAAAATGTGCATTTATCGAGAGGAAGGCAAAGCCTTCCCTCTCATGATTGCGCAATGTTGTCTTGGTGAGGTGGAGTCTAGGCCAAGGTTGCCTAGACCCACCGACGGGAAACTAAAAGCAAATGTGAAAGTGAATGCATGGTGATACTGAGTGTAAGCTTAAGCAAATTATTGTGCATGCAAACGGTCAATGAAAGATTTAGAAAATGGAACAACATGCATGCGGGTGAAGCGGGTCATCGAATCGGCTACTATTCATGCAAAACAATTTCATGCATGCGACAATAGTGAGATAACAATGAAAACTGAAACGATGCTAGTAAAAGCTATTATGCATATAAACGACAACAAGCATTCAAATAAATCAAGCAAAAAGCACTCACACAAGTGAAAACACAAAAAGTGACAAAAATGTTGTAAAAGACAAGTTGAGACCACTTACCCTTGAATAAATGAGCTGGATGTGTCAAAGAGTCCTAGATGTGTTGTGGGATGTTAGAGCTCCAAGATCGATGTGAAGAAATTGGATCTAAAGCATCGAATAAATAAGTTTGGAGCTCATGACACGCATGCCACAAATCTAGGAAAAAATGACACTTGGAGGAAAGATTCTAAAACGATCTTTGCATGTAACTTCCAGCTGCTAAAAATAGCTCCTTGAATCAAGGGATGCTTTTTGCATGTTTCCTTTTACTATTCCGGGAAAAAGAAAGCCATGCATGCAAGTCAAGTTTCCTTGGTCCTGGGTGGAACTAGTCAACCCAATTGCACATGCAAGTGGCTGCTCAACTACTGGGAGAAAATGCAAATTTTTGGATGGGTGCTGGGCTGACTGCCCAAGAGATTTGCACAATTTCTTCGTAGAGCAACTAACTATTGCCCAGGATTGCACAATTCCTGAGCTGAGAAGCCCTGTTGGGAGGAATTGTGGAATTTTCTAGATTAATCCTGATTGGCAGAATTGCGCAATTAGATTGAATTGCGCAATTTCTGTAGGGAAGGTTGGTTTCCCTCCAAAATTGCACAATTTCTTGAAGGCTGCTCAGCCTGCAGGTGAACCAAGTCTGGAGAAACAACCTATGAGGGGAATGCATCAAGCTTAGATAAATAGGTTGTCTTTCTGCAAGAAAAGCACCGAAGCTTGTGTACTTGACGAAGAAAGACATGATGTTGTGAAAGGTCGGTAGGGAGTCTCCAAAACGAAGTTAAGCCAAAGTTTTGGAGGGTGGTTGTAGCCACTACAACACTTGGTGACACACTAGTAGAACTCCATCTCTATGAATGGACCTTGTTCATGAAAATAAAGTCTAACAACTCCGAAAGTATTGTTCAGTTCTCAGTTCGTCTTGGTTTCACATTAGATCGATTGTAATATGTAGCATCTACCAAGATCTTGGTCGGTTGACACACATTCCAAGCTAAGGAAACACAGTTGTTTCCATTGGGGTTGAGGGGTATATTGGTGCACAAGAAATATAATCGTCAGAGTCTTAGTTTCATCTCTGGTGTTGCTCCACCACCAGTAGGCCTAGAGAGTACCCCGATGGATTCACATAGGAACACAAGCATTGCTCTGTTTCCAGTGAGCCTGGTCAGTACCCCGGTGAAGTTACTTGCATCACCTCTCTGCACAGGAAGCCTTTATCTTCTTTCACCTTATTCATTTTTCATTTTTTAAATTTTCACTTTTCATTTTTTCATTTTTGAAACTTTCACAACTTTGCATAGCACTTATTCATTTCAAAGGAGGAAGAGGGATCTCGACTTATTGATATCATAAGAGGTTATTCCTTCAAAGAAATAATTTATTATATACCTCTGACGTTCTTATTAAGGTTTTCCCCCTCACCTTACTCTACATGACTGAGCTGACAAAGGTTAACCCAAAAACAACCGACTAGAGTAGGTGACACTAGTTAGCGTGCAGGCATTGTGTTTTCACCAAGGTTCACCTCGAAAAATATGTATTTTCCTTCGACATATCATGGAATAAAAGCAACAAGTTCTTCATACAAAGGTAGGATGACAAATAAACAAGTAGTGATAGCAGTACAAGACCTCTTGTACTTTACCCATCTTGTCTCAAGAGTCATATGTGGCTTCATACGAAACTAACCTACGAACAAAACAAGCAAAAAAACAAAAAAGAAAAGAAGAAGAAGAAGAAAAAGTGAAAGCAAAGTGAGTAAGCAAACAAGCAAGAAGACAAACAAAAAAACAAAACAAGTAAGAAAACAAGCATGCAAGCAAACCAACTGAAAGCAAACACTACTCCAACTCCTAAGCTAACGATGCATGGGCTTGATCACGTGAAGTAATATTTCCAATGCCGCCACCGGCACATTAGTCGACCCATGCTAGTAAAGGCTTGGTTTGCGAGACAACCAGTCGTGCAGACTAGCAAGAAATAAAGATATAACAATGAAGACAAACACACTTTATGTTTAAAGGTGTTCACGGGGCATAAGTGAGTGAGAGTGTGTGACGAGAAATCCGTGGACTTATCATGGTGTTGTGCGACATTGCGTGTAGCTTTGAAGCATATGCACACTCTTGACTATGACATGCAAGCAAATGAAAGAAGCAAAGAAAAATTGTGTCGTGCACATGTGCTTGCAATTTAAAATTCCTCCAATGCATGAGCGATGGGATCATGCAGTTCGAGTGGAGGAGGTATGATCTTTGTGTGAGATTTATCTTCAATGCCTATAGATGAGTGATGAGGAGCCTTGGGTGATTGACCAATTTCTTGATCGTAAGTGAGACTAACCCCAAGAGAGCGAGGACCTGACATAACCATCAGCTCAGGATGAAGTGCCTCGACAGTCTTGGTTGTTTTGACTTCATCTTCAGATATATCATCATAAACCGGTGGCTTCAAAAAATCGACTGCAATAGAATCATGATCGTGATCGAATATGGGAATAAATGGATCACAACAACCATGATCAAAAAATTGAATGATTTCATCGGCATCCTCATGATCTGATGAATCAAATAGAGGGGTAGATGAGAAGTGAACAAATTCATCCTCTGTGTTTCCTAAAAAGGCAGATGAAAAATCAAGTGGATTTTCAATGAATAACTTATCATATTTGTTGTCGGATGATGGACTAAAATCTGGTGTATCCTGTAAGTGATCAACAATGGATATATCTGTGGATGAAGGCACACATGTGAAATCATGGATGGAAGGTTCACCAAAGATGTTAAGGAAGAACGGAGGTGGCTCGAACAAAAGGGAGTCATCCTTCGTCGAGTGTTGATGCTCAAGCTCCTAGTCATACAATTCATGAATGAGAATGCATGTTGGTTATGCAACACCAACTCTGTCAGTGGCTTGATCCTCGTTCAAAACAAGTGTAGAGTCTAGAATGGAAGAACACAAGACAATATCATCTAGAGGATTAGCCAAGTATGAAGATAGAGGTTGTGGAACAAAATGTATATGACAACTTGATGGACTCACAACCAAATCTGTGCGAAAATTAAGCGAAGTGATGTTGGGATAATGTGACAGCTGAACAGGTGTGTGAGCATGATATTCAGCATCACTCACCAGTGGTGGAGTTGTTTGATGAGGGGATGGCAAACAGTCACTTGTGACAGTGACGGCATCCATCTTTGATTGCGCAGATCCATCACTGAAGAATACTGAGTGAGGCTTGATTTCAAACTTCTTCTTGGGACAAGTAGATTTCTTAAAATAGTACTAGAATCATTCCCAAAGATAGAAAAATTTCATCTAGCTCTTTGGAGCTCGAAACTGCAACTCAAGGAAGCGCTGCTAAAAATCCATAGTCGATTCATGCGAAGCTTTCAATTGTTGTAATAGTTTATGGTCAAGATGGTCTAGATCAAAATGATATAAAGTGTCATCACTGAGATCACAAAAGTGCTCAAGTGAGTGCACATTGTCAACTGGTAGGCTACACAACCGCTGATGTGGAGATTCGTAAAGTGTGTATGCAAGCAGAAAATTGGCCTGTTCATTAGAAAATCCATCTTTCTCATGAATCATGGAAAGAAAGTCATGTAAGAACTCAGGCCAGGCCATTTCGCCTTCACCATCATACGTGTAAGTGGACAAGAGATCAAAGAAATCCCTCGTGATGGTGACATATTCGTGATTCAAAAAACATTGCAGAGGGAGGAGAGTGCAATAATCCATGAAAGATATGAAAAGGTTCAAAACAGGATGAGAGGACATAGATTGTCATCTAGCCCTCCTTCTAGCACCAGAAATTTTGAGAGTGCTAGACCCGCCAACATGTCAAGGGATCTCCCTGGTAAGAAGTCCCAATTATACCTCAGACCGTTTGGTGTAGGAGTCCCAATAGTGGGTCGTATGGTAATGCCTTGACCATGATTGTGCACAAAGGTAAGAAAGATAACTCTATTGGTAGCAAGGGTGTGACATATGCAGTGAGCCAAGGAAGGTGCATGAGAGGTTCTAACACATGGGGGTTGAGATGAGTGCACCCCTTTGAAACCTGTGATAGCACGGAGTTAAGAAGGGAACACACAAGCAAAGATGCATCACAACATGGAAGGCAAGTTAGCTAGAAATCCAAAGTAATGGTTAAACAAATAACACATTTCAGAAATATTCATACATACATACACATAAATTTATACATGCATGCGTAAGCAAACATATACATATATCATTAAGAGTAACCTATATAGCATAGAATACAATACAACATATGAATGAAACATGTTGGCTCTGTTATATTAAGAAGTGTACGTTCTAGTCATAAAATACATCCATGTCCAACCACTATTTCTGACAATAGAACGTTACAGCCACAACCGCCTGCTCCTCCAAAGAGATGTACTAGCTCTGCACAGTGGAGAAGCCAAGGCTTGTTACAATATTGTCCAAGCTCTCTCTAAGATAGTCTTATCAGAAGCTTGGTTGACCAAAATCCTTTACAATGAGTTATGAGGGACTATTTATAGCAAAGGGTGGAGTGACCCTTGACATTCCCCTTTTTCACAGTTCATCTACCCTCATGACTCTTCATCTACTCTATGACTGTTACATCTAACTCTCGACACTTGAACTTACACTTGAAAAGATGTTACATTACAATGCACATGTACCCATGTGAGACAAAATGGCTTGAGCAAGCCATGCTAGACATCACTATGACTCGGACAATTGTTGGAAGACCAACTCTTTGATATCTTCATTGTGATTGACAGTAGTGAATTGATGCCAAGATCGGTAGTCTGCGATGGTGTCCTTGTGCTCCAAGATGACATCTTTCTAGAACTTGACTCTTGCCTCCATAACATCTGGGTACACTACTCGGGTTCCTTTGTCCAACTCATCTGAAAGCATGCACATCATTGTCTTCAATGCGCCCAGATTAGCAACATACTTGTGCATGATGTCTGCACTAATGGGCAAGTTTGGTTTGGTGGAAATGCGCATTTTCTCATCAAAGTATGAGTCAAGCTCTAGTTAGACCTATGCCTTTGTCTTCGCCTGGGTGAGAGTCCCAATAGATGGGATCGAATGTGCACACACCACAACATCTATACTCTTGAATACACATGCACAGGAAGCCTGTATACTAGTGATGAGTTACGGGAGTTCTTCATAGTTATGGATCTGACTCTGAATACGTGCCTTTAGCTTGACCCCTCTGGGCTTCATCATCTTAGGCAATTGAAACAAGGCTCCCTTGTATCTCATCATCCATGTTTGCATGTAATCAACATCAGCATGCACATTCACCAAGATACGTGCTCTTCTAACACATCGTTGTTGCCATCCATTGAGATGGACGAATGCCTTGTGCATGGTACCAAACTTGGATTACAATGCCCACATGAATATGTTAAGGGAAAACACTTCATCTAGTATTTCCTTCTACAGTTTTGCTCAGGCGGATGTTGTAACCAACTCCTCTCCTTGCTTGGTTGTCTGTAGTTCCTTAGCCATTCGCTCATTCTCAACTATCAGAAAGCGAACACTTGAGCTAGTGGATTTGGCATACACTCTGGTAGCATCAGCCAAGGTTTTTGGATGTTTGCACACGTCAAACATGATCACTCATTCCTCAACTTGCACAGGAGATGTATGATCATCCAGAGTCGACACTCTCTGAGGCTGCACAACTCTGTGTTGAGACTTGTCGCATGAGATGTTGTGCATCTCTCCTTCTGGCTGATCTCCAAGGATCTTAGTGCCTCCTTGGTCGCTTGAGACTTGCTCATCTTCTTGACGTGGCGAAGCGGGTAGGTTGACCTCTCGGTGATGAGGCATGAGGTCGATGTCTTGTTCCAATTCTTGTTGCTCCATATCCATATCCAACTGTTGAAGTACTTGCTCTATCTCACGAGCGAAGTCCTTCTCCTGCGATGATTCACCCTGTCTGCCTGATGCTAGCTATTCTGATGAGTCCACTACCTATATGGGCATTGTTTCATCTATTTTCACATGTTGCGGCCCCTTCTGCACCTGTTGTTGCTGCACTTCCCTCTCCTATTTGTGCAACTCTTGTTCCTTCCGGAGTTTCTCCTTTAACTCATGCAAATCCTTCTCTGTTTCCTCCATTCTCTGTTTCTCTCTCTGCCTTTGCACATTTCACTTATTACACTATTGCCTCTTTGTCTCTATAGCCATATATGCTTTCTATACAAGTGGATCTGCTCGGAACTTGTAGCTTTTCTCTTCCTCCATGTGATCGACAATCTTTCGCTTTCTCTTGTCGTGCACTAGTATGTTCACCTCTACTGTTGTTTTTGCTTCTGGTGCTCTTCAGGAAGCTCCTTCACATTGCTTTGTTAACCACTCCACAACAAATCCGACCTGTTCATTGGGTCTGGAGAAACTATAGCAATATCTCCATGGGTCCTTCTCCGCCCAATGAAAAACCCTGTGGATCCAGTTGAACTATACTCTCCTGCAGTGATCTTTCACAAGACAATGTGGGTCATACAGATTGTAACTTCGAAGGTCGAGTGGATACTTCTTCATTTTCTCTGCTTTGACATCCACATGCTTGAAATTTCGGATCTCATATAACCCAATGCGCAGTGGAAGAGTGGGCCAAGGTGCCTTCTTCTTCTAGTGCAGCCTAACTATCAATCCTGCCGAGATGTGATATGCTACTTCCTGCATGACGAGTATATCCAAGGCGAACATTGGTAGAACATGCAAAGGCTTCTCCATGTTGTACATTCGTATGAAGGTGTCGGACAGTGAGGCATACCAATTAGCTATGTCTATTTGTGCCTCCATTTCTTCCATCAACATTTAGTGTGGATCCTGTTCAAATATCATCTTGTAAACCGGGGTGACAAAATGATCGGACATCCATGTGATAACTCCTCTAAAGCTACAGTCGGAAAACATCTTACAATAAGTGTTCACAGCAGTCTCCGCCGGTGACCATGCCCACTTCAAGCCCGGGAACTCTTGTTGGGCACAGAATGCATCCAAGATGTAAGCAGACAAGTTTCTACTTGCATACCTTTGGAGGCTATCGAGCCCTTGTTACCTCTTCCTTCAGCTAATGAGCCAACATGTCAGACCAGTTACATTGTTTTCCTTCTCTGGCCAGTTGTTCCAGCGTGATCACCCAACTCTGTGGGAAGGTTTCCATACTTTCTTTGCCATCCAATTGACATGCAAATATGACCAAGTATTGATATGACTTCCACAATACCTTTGTCTTGTAGATTTGGTTAGGTGTCATCCTAAATCTAGCTAGCTCCATTACCCAATTCTTTAGAATGTCTTTAGAGTTGGAATTGTTGTTGGGTAAGCTGAAGGGAGTCTCCATGATATTTATGGGCTCCGACATCTGATACATCTCATCATAATCATCCGCCCTAAAGGTTGCAATCTTCGTCCCAGTGACGCTGCTCAAGGTCATCATCTCGGCATCAGTGTGTGAGATGATTCAATGTATCATGTCCGTGCATGGGATCACGGGGTATCTGCATGCAATCTAGTACAAGCCAGACTTGTGAATGTTCATGTACACCTGGCAGTCTTTGAGGCCTTCCCCAAATGTTTCTGTAAATGCATCATTGACCTCTTTCTATGTCAACTTGATGTCCTTGTCTAGAATCATCTTGGTATCTTCATAGATCGGTAGACTCGCGGACACTTGCTTAACTGCTACTCCAGTTGCACTTCCATTAGTTTCCTTTGATCCTGCTCTCTTGAAGGCCATTGATCCTGCATTGTAAGAGGTAGAAAGACACCTACTAGATCTAGAGACAAAGCGACATGCATGGCAAGAAATCTGTCAACGGAAACCAAAGAAAATTCGAGAATGACATAACACATAGCTGGGGGTTGATATGAAAATATTACGCAATTTATTCTGGGAGGATGGGTGACTGGCTGCCAAAACTACACAAAAGGAAGTCTAGGCTATCTGGGAGGCAAGACTAGTTGCTGGAATTGTGCAATACATAATCTAGGCTGACAGATGACTACGGGAATTGTGTAATCTGCAATTTCAGCTGGGAATGGTTGCAGGCTCAGTGACTGCATTATGCAATTTTCTGGATGAATAACCATTGTCCCTTAGGATTGTGCAAAGCAGGCCCGGGGAATAGTTGTTGGGAAGAAATGTGCATTTTTGGAGAGGAAGGCAAAGCCTTCCCTCTCACTATTGCGCAATGTTGTCTTAGTGAGGTAGAATCCGAGCCAAGGCTGCCCAGACCTGCCGATGGGAAATTGAAAGAAAATGTGAAACTGAATGCATGGCGATACTGAGTGTAATCAGAATTAAATGATCGTGCATGCAAACAGTGAATGAAAGATTTAGAAAACATAACAATATGCATGTCAGTGACCGTTCGTATAAAACAGTTTCATGCATGCGACAATAGTGAGATAGCAATGACAACTAAAACGGTTCTAGTACAAGCTAGTATGCATGTAAACAACAACAAGCATTCAAAGAAATCAAGCAACAACACTCACACAAGTGCCAACACAAAAAGTAACACAAATGTTGTAAAAGAAAAGTTGAGACCACTTACCCATGAATAGCTTAGTTGGATGTGTCGAAGAGTCCTGGATGTGCTGTGGGTTGTCAGAGCTCCAAGATAGATGTGAATAAATGAGCTCTAAAGCATTGAATAAATAATTTTGGAGTTCATGACATGCATGCCACAAATCTAGGAAAAAGCGAAACTCGAAGGAAATATTATAAAATG
Organism: Pinus taeda; assembly: GCA_000404065.3. NCBI lineage: Eukaryota > Viridiplantae > Streptophyta > Pinopsida > Pinales > Pinaceae > Pinus > Pinus taeda. The sequence goes on from APFE031377863.1 coordinate 14,831, forward strand.
ATCTTTTCATGTAATCTCCAGCTGATAAAAATAACTCCCTGAGTCAAGGGATTTTTTTTGCATGTTGCCTTTTTCTATTCTAAGAAAAAGCAAGCCATGAATGAAAGTCAAGTTTCCTTGGTCTCGGGTGGAACCGGTCAACCCAAATGCACATGCAAGAGGCTGCTCAACTGCTAGGAGAAAATGTGCATTTCTGGATGGGAACTCGACTAACTGCCCAAGAGATTTGCGCAATTTCTGGGCAAAGCAGTTGATTTTTGCCCAGGATTGCACAATTCCTACGCTAAGTAGCCCCACTGGGAGGAATTGAGCAATTTTCTAGATGAATCCTGACTGACAGAATTGCGCAATTCTAGAGCCCAATAGGCTGCTAGAATGAATTGTGCAATTTCTGGAGGGAGGGCTGGTTTCCCTCTAGAATTTCACAATTTCTTGAAGGAGATGCTCAGCCTGTAGTTGGACCAAGTCTGGAGAAATAGCCTATGAGGGGAATGCATCAAGCTCTGATAGACAGGCTACCTTTCTGCAAGAAAAAACCTGAAGCTTGTGTACTTGATGAAGAAAGACATGCTGTTGTGAAAGGTTTGTAGGCAGGCACCAAAACGAAGCGAAGGCAAGATTTTGGAGGTTGGTTGTAGCCACTACAACACTAGTATAATCAGAAACAATGACATTTTATGTATCCAACATAGTAGAAACTTGCCCCACTTTGAAACTTTCTGAAATTTCGTAGAAACATCTGAACTGTAGGCAGAGAGTCCTATGATCATGTGAATGCCTTGGACATGGATTGGATATTCTTGATCCAAACAGAATGAACCTCCATGGAGTTGGCTATTTAAGAACTTAGTACATCTCATGACTTCTGCGGTGGTACTAAATAGAAGTGATTCATGCAAAATCAACAACGAAGATTGTTTCAACAGATAAAAGTTGATTTTAATTTTGAGGGTAGAGTGGGCACCAAGTCGGAAATTTGGTTCCATAAAAAGTTCAATGTGGAGGGAAGGGAAAAGTTCATGGTTTAAGAGGTCATTATCAACTAGGGTATATTTCTCATATTTCCCAAGGATATCATCAGTGGAACGGATACAAGAGTCGATAGGGAAGAGGGAAACGATGATTTTAAATGGGCGACCCATGGTAAGAGGGCGATGATTGTAAAAAAAGTGAACAAGGGGAAGACAACAAGGTGGAGAATCAACGGAGGTCGACACAGAAGCTGGGACAAACAAATCAAGAAACTCTTAGGTGGAATGATATGTGATAGAAAAATGAGGGTTATATAGGAATGCACAAGAAAAATTTGGAATGACTTAGCCGTTACACAATATATTTTCACCAAACCCAAATTCCCTCATGATTGTGAAAATCCCATCAACTTTCCTTGATAACTTAATTAGATGGAACCTAGAATCAGGGCTTAATGGACAATCCTATATAAATGCAATAAAATTGGATCACGAAATAACTAGGATAAGGTTGGACTTAATAACTGAAAAGATATGTATTAATGGTGAATGAAAATATAGGATGTGACAAAACCTCCCCAACCACAATTTATTGCGGTGGGTCACAAATTAAAAACTATTATTGACATGACAAACAAAAGACATCGACTCTAACTAAGACTGAAAAAATTAACTGAAGAAATAGACTCTAACTAAAAAAAAGATGCAACTAATCTAAAACCTAACTAACACTCCCTTTTTAGAGAGTGCCTTAATCAGAAGTTGATGAGCCAAAATAGGGCTTCAAGTGAGTGTTTTTCACCCTTTTAATATCTTTTAGAGCTTCCGCTATATTTTCATCAATGTCGTGAAATGAAAAATCCCTACAGAACTGGTCAGTCATTGTATCCCAATTTATTGTTTGTCTTTTCAATTCCTCCTCTAAATACTAGTCTTATGGAATAATACCCATTATATGAATGAACTTGTACAGTGCCTACATTATTCTTGTGGGTGTACATTGGACGTCCTTGGGCCTTTTTCAGAATGGAGACCGACGTTGGAAAGATGAGACTGAGGGCTTTCATTTTATAGTGACCAACAATGTTTACCTGCATAGATCAGTTGGTTAAATTTGATGTAAATAACCTTTATGGATATTTCCTAATAAAACGAATGCCCACTTGGAAGCAAAACAGGGGACGTAGTCTAGGAGGGATGAACTCTGACATCAATGTTTGTTGTTTTTTGTGTCTTGTTTGTTGCTATTAATTCTTCATTTTGAGTTCTTTAAGTTTGATGATTAAGGCATAAACATCACTTAATTTTCCTCTTTCCCTCACACATGTGAAACCTTAGTTAATTGGTGAAATTGTTCAAATTAATCAATGTTGTAGATTTTAGATCAATATGTATTACATATATTGTGGTTAATGGTTTGGTTTATATGATATGAGTCACAAAATGGGTTTATGTGGCACATGTATTAATTGAATCATGTATCTGTGCGCATGGTATATATGTATTTTGTTGGGTTGGCATGGAATTATGGTAACATGACTCATCTATTAGGAATGGATTACATTTCTTTTTTTTTCATGTGGTTCACGAGCACCCTGGTCAGTGAGTGATCGCTACATCCACGGAAAAATCTAGGTGATAGCTAGGCTAAATCGCCCCTCGGCCTACTGCAAGACCTGACCCCAAGGGCTTCGGGTGGATTCGACCCTGTGACCTCCCGATGGCAATGCACTGTTTTTGACCAACTGAGCTAACCCTTGGGGCTCGGAATGGATTACAATTGAATACATATTTGTTTGGTTTATGTGGAATATGTGTTGGATCAACATAGCATGTTTTGGTCGATGGAATAAAATGTTTATGTGGAGTAGAGCCGAAAGTGGATGATTTAATGCTCACCTTATCATGGTCTTGATCCATGAACGAGATTCAAATGTTTTTTCTGTTGAATGAATGAAATTACATGCATCACATGGAGGGTTTTCTTGGCTTTTGTATGGAAATGCACCTCCATAATTTCATTTTCGCCTTCCTCTTTTCATTTTGGTTGATTGTTTCTATCTTTGTGACTAAATTTTTCTTTTCCCTCCTTACGAACGAATTAATTCATTAATTGAGCACCCCAATGTAATATTTAAACTCATTTCTATTAGGAATTTAGCAAAAATAAAGGGATTTTTTGCGCTAGAAAGTGTGTTCGTTTTGGGCATCTAGAAGTTATATTTAGTATTCTCAGCTCAGATTATGGTTAATTATGCAATAGAATTGTTTGGATTTATTGCCGGCTATTTGTTTTTCATTTCGTTACCCATCCGTAATTCAAAAAAATTCCTTTTTTTCTATAAATATAAAACTCCAGCACGTCCATTTGATGAATTTTCTACATGTTGAAATGGTTGGAATATCAAGGAAAATTTCAAATACGTTTGAGGGTTTTTCTGGTTCTTTGTTGATAACCATACACCCAACTGTCATTATATGTAGTCTTAAGGGAAATTTTATTTCTCAGGTGTATTTAATATAGTCATTCTAAACTTTTCTTCTAGTTTATCGTCAAGGTTTTTTTTCTTCTAGTTTTTGTTTTCCTAAGAAAAAAGAAAACCCTCATTATTTGTCTCGTATGTTCTCAAGTTTTTTTGTAATTATCTATTGAACAAAAGAGAACCCTTGTGTTAGGACTCTGAATTGTCTATTTTTGACCTTCCATTTTGCTATGATATTACTCTTTTTTACCTATGAATTGAAATCCTTGATATCATTCTTGAACTCATTATCCCAAGGTATGAAATAACTCTCCTCATTTGCTATATGATTAATTATTCAACACATATTCATGTTATCTTTACAATTAATTACCTAAGTCACTGACAGTTGATTGGAATTGTTCAAAGTCCACAGAATCAGGAGTCACAGTTGCTGCAACACCAGGAACAGCAACTGTGTAGTTGCTGCAACACCAGAAGCAGCAACTGACTAAAGCAGGAGATGTCCTAATTCGCAATAGCAACTGTCCGAAGCTGGCAAGACTATACTCGGCCGATGATGATAAAGCAGGATCGAAGTCAATCCAGCCACAGACGCGGGAACATCAGGAACAGTACAAAGTATTTTAAGGACGGTTAAGATGCACCGAATCAGCAACAATAGCAGAGTAACCGAAGATAGCATGAGGAATCCGAGGGGATAGACAAAGATCATCCAGTTTGCGATAACGGAAAGAATCGATTAACCAAGGATGACAAAGATAATATATGGTTGTAACAGTATGATGTAACAGGAACCGATTTCCTATTTTTGTACAGGAAAATTAAACTGTGGAACAATCTATTGTAATAGATGTCTCCTCTATAAAGAGGAGACATCTACAGTTGGAAAACTAGCGCGTGATACTGAATCGTTGTAATACTAAAGGCTGGAAATTCTGTTGTAATTAAACTCTTGGCAGATGAATAAAGTTTGGTTCTGAGCATTTTAATTTAGTAATTGTGTGCAGGGGAATCTTGTGAGAGGGACAGGGCCCACCTTCTTCACAAGATTCACCCCATTTCTTTTCCTGTTAAGTGTGTGTTAATTATGTATGTGTTAGCCTTGTTTATGGTATTTTTCTTTGGCTGATACGCTATTCGTTTAATCGATTGGCGCTGCGAGATTTAATCGATTGGCGCTGCGAGATTTAATCGATTGGCGCTGCGAGAAGTGTGTCACCGGTGAATCAGATTTTGGTGTGTATTGGCGACTGATCACAGAGGCAGGTGCTGGGCGTCCTTATTCTGAGGACAGGGTCCTGGTCCTCTGTTACAACAACCATCATTTTTTCGCAGATTTGTTATCTCTACTTAATTTCATTTCATTTTTGCAAAAGTTTAAAGACTGTTGTAACACAGAGTAAGCTTTTGATAGGAATTAGATTTGTTTTACTACAACTTTTAATGCTTTTAACTTAAAGTACATAAAGTACGCGGTCACCTTTGAGATAAAAAGACTTTCCCGGGTTGAGAAATCAATGTGGTGCTCAACTCTTAATCAATAACAATTCGAGCGACCAACACCTTGTTCTCTATGTAAGTCCACTCAAGATTTGATTCTGGTTCTCTACTACAATAAAGGGAAAATATACACTCATTGTTGCTTTTCAAAGGCTTCAAGGATTTTCCCTTTGGTTTTCTAATGTCTAAAAGAGAACCCCGTTGTCTTGTGAGATAACCTAAGGTCAATTGGTTATGCCAAAACATCTATAATATTTTTTTGTTTTAAATGGTTGGATGACCAGTGAACTGTTTATAAACAGGTGCTTTAAACTTAGGCAGATTTCTGATAAAATGAAAGGTTATTATTTACATGCACATGGTTAATTGATTTTAGTGGGATGGATAAGTAGAATATGGAGAAGTATAAGTGATTTAATATTCAAACTGAGTATTTAGCCATTTATAAGCAGAAATTAAGAAAACTGTGTTTTCTTAATCAACAAAATATAATTAAACAATTACAGAGATATAGTGTAACTTAAGTTCAAAGAGGAATTTATAATAACAGTTAGTCCTGTAAATTAATCCATTATTTAGATTACAACTTCATAGAGGATTGAAAATGAAACTGGAATTCAATTAAATTTTCAATTGAATAATTGTAAAAGGATTAATTTATATGAAGAATACATAATGAATAAACATAATGAAAACAACTCACTCAGAGACAATCCATATGAAGTAAATCCATAATATTTTATTATCTCAAAAATGCTCCAGCTTAGTGCAAATCTGTTTGAATATTGGTTCAAGGGTTCAACCCTGAATACTTCGACAAAATGAAGTCTTTAAACAAAATTACAAAAATATTACAATTAACGCATGAGTGACAAGGCATCCTATTATTATCTTAGAACTAACAGAAAAGAAGTAATGCGATCAAAAGGAATGAATTTGAACATTTGGCCCTGCTTTGAAGGAGATCAGTTGTTGAGTGGCCACTATTTGAGTGTTGCGTTGGAAGCTTACCTGTCCTTTAATCTTGAAACTCACATAACTTATCCCACCTTTCTTCATTTGGAATGATGATCTTGGTTACCTTGTGGTAGATTTCATCTACCTCAGTATACCGAGCAAAGGTAGGTTTTACTGTAAAAATATGTTTTATCTCATGTTGAATAAAACTTATGTTGCTGATGGCTTCATAAAACAGTCTGCCTATCATAGAGCCTTTGATGTTGGAAGAATTAGATGTATCCTTAGCAATGTCCTGAAGCTTCTTCATGTAGTCTTCTCTAATCATTAACTTGCTATTGATAACAAACAGTGAAGGAAGACCTTTCTTGTTCAATGCATCTATCTTGTTGAAAAACCTGTTGACTACTACTTCTAGAGTGTGACACTTCTTTGTCAGCTGCACAACCAAGTTCTTCTTTGTTAGAACTTTCTTCACCTTCAGGATGGTTTCTGTTATGTCATCTATTCCTAGGTCATCCAGCTCATATATGTTCTTGGAGTTGAGGAACCTTATGATGTTGATGGTTGTAGTAGTCATTTCTCCCAATTGAGCATTTATAGTGGCAATGGTCTGCTTGGCCTTTTCCATCAACTCCTTCTGCTAAAAAATAATCTGGATACATGGCCACATTTCATCTATCTCTTCAATGATATTGTTCCAGATGATTTATTTAACCTGACCCAAGGTGTGGCCAATAGAAGATTCAACTTCTAACTTCTTCCATGCCTCTATTTGATTTTGAGCTCTCTAAAGCTCTGCAGCATGAAATGTCTCAATTTTCTTTTGATTATCCTCTAGAAGTTTCACTTGAGCCTGCAAATTTTTGATCTCTTCGATCTGGAGAGACATATTTTGCACTACATGGGCCAACTAATCTGCAGCATCCCCTGTACTTGTTGTAGTAGATATGGTTGTAGGAATGGCTGTGATAGGGAGTGCTTCCAAAGGGGTAGTCTTTTAGCAGCTTTCTCCTTTTCTTTAATTAATTTATCCATCTCTATCTCCATTTTCTTCAACTGTGCACTCTTCTCCATGATAAGCTTCATCATTTCTGCCTTTTGTATCTCTGTCTGTTCAATATCCTTGGCTAGAGGATCTTCTCTAGCTAGCGGTCTTAACTACTTCCTCAACGTTGCTATGTCCAAATTCTTTTTCTTCACAAGTTCTTCTGCAACGTTAATGTTTGCAGGGTCATAACCAATTTTAATCACCAAGTCCTCCAAGGTTTTAATCCTGGTGTCTTTGGCAAGTGCAGAGACCTTCTCCATCTTTAGCTGTGACAGGACATTTGGTAGTGTAACCTACAGTTTGGACAAACTCATGGTAGTGTTAGTGACAGTAGAAAATATTATTTCCCAAGTCTGCTTATGCATCTCCATTTGGTCAATGGGATGTATATCCTTTACATCAAACTCAAAATATGTCTTTTTTATTCTGATGTTGGCTTGGGGTGGGGAACTTGTGCCTAGAGGAATGTCATTTGCATTTTTCCTTTTTTAGAATCAAAGGCTAACAACAGCCTACTTTGAACACCGGAAGTTTGATTCCAGAACTGGTTGTAGGTATTAATCTTCAAGGCTTCATTTCTAACCTTTATCTCCTTGAAGATGTCCATTATAATTTTTTTTGCCTCCCCTGAAGTAGATGTGCTAGTCTGAATAATTTTTTATTGCTCTTGTGAAGTTGTGGAGGTAGTGGTAGACTATGTGGTCTGATCACCCACTAATGAGGAAGCAAGTGGCTCATTAGTGGTGATAATGGTCTCCTGCTGTGAGTCATTGCTGAGGCTTAGTTTGGAACTAAGCTTTGTCTTCTTTTTGTACATGATCTTGAATCCTTCATTGAATATGTCAATCTCTAAATGGGACTCTTCCTCTCTGCTTTTCTTGGTTGTTTCTCTTGCATGATTGGAGTCTGAACTATAGATGATGATACTTGTTGTTCTTTTTCCTCTTGTAGGGTATTCTCAACCCATTCTAGTTGATTCTTGTATTTCTCTATCTCTGGCCTAGCTGTGTGAAAGTAAGGAGTAGACTTGGTTTCTACCCTTAATCTATAAATGATCCCTAATGGATCATATGACCAGGTGAAGAGTAAGTTGAACTACATTTCCTTTAAGATTTTATCTGCTTCTTCCCCTGCTACCCTGCTGTTGTAAATGAAAGGGCCAATGTGTGTTTTGATTTTAAACTAGGACTTCTTCTTGGCAGCAACAAAATGGATTTCATCCATATTTATCATCTACCTTATGTACTCCAGAGAAAAAATCCTCATTGGGAGGAATTTTGGCAGCTTGTAAGGTGCTATCTCACATCCAAAAATTCTTAATTTTGTATAGTTCTCATAGAGGTACCAATCCCCTATCTGAACTTGGTTTGACAACTGCAACAATTTTATGATTTCCTCGTTGATCAGTGGTTCAATCCTGTTGCTCAGGAGACCGATTTCTGGGTGAAAAAACATTTCTATAAATTGTTTATATGTGTATTTCTTATGTTCCTTCATCACCAGAGTAGTCCAAAAGATGATTGACTACCGGTTCCCTTCTGCATCCAGTTTTTGCAAAGCAAGGTTGATGATATCTCCCTGAAAGTATAAGAACATGTAAACTAACACATAGGCATATTTGAATAGATCCTCAATTAGGAATTTAATAAGTTGTTGATGAATTTATTCTGCAAGAAATTGGCTGAAATTAAACACAATGGAGGGTTTAGAATCAACAGAGAAATTAGACAAAAAATCCTATATTGGCCTCATCTACCCATTTATCAGTGTAGTAGCCAAGGAGGTAGGCAACAACTGTGATAATCTATTTGGCTCTCTCAGGGAAAATGGAGGAGGGATAAGGAGGATTTTGCTTTGGTATTGAAGCATCTTGTGTCAAGAACAGCTCAAGAGTTTGGGCCTCTTGGCAAAGTCTAGTTTCTGGTATAGTTCAATCAGTGCTTCATAGGAAAATGGGGTAGCATTCTCTACTCTGGGGGCTTGCATCATCTAGTCTATGGCCCGAGGAGTGATGGTAAATAGAATTTCTCCAGTACGGGTAATGATAGTTCTTTGGCTTGGAAAATATGATGCATGACATTTTCTAATAAATTTTGGGGTGCTATGGGTATGAGGAAAAATGTAGTGGTGTAAATTAGACTCCCACAGCTCGATATCATCTGACTTTTCTATATACCTTTCCTCAAGCCAACAATACATCTTGAAGAGGTCAGGTTCATAGAGTGTCTCATGGATTTTATAGTCTCTGTCAACCATAGGAACATGATGAAGATCTATGGGAGGATAGATTAGAGAATTGACAATTTCCTCTGGTCCTTTGTCTTTTGGAGGCATTTTGGCTAAGATAAATGTTGTAAATAATACTGAGAAGGGGGTGAATCAGTATTAGCAACTTAACAATACTTCATTTCCATAAACAGATTCATATATGCTACTTCTGTTAATGCAACTCGTGTATATACGCATCTGTGTTTAGAGCAACTAGCGTATACCTTGTAAACTTATTATTTAGTCAGTTGATCTTTAATCTGTGCATCATAACCATATAAGTAGTAACAAGTACAATAAAAAAAGAGTAGACAATCACGCACAAGAACGCAATATATAAGGTGGAAACCCAATGTGGGTGAAAACCACCTACTGCAATTGGTCTTTATCTTTTTTTAATAAGAAACTTCTTTTTACAATATTTCTATATTGGTACAGTATTATACTAGTACACAGGCTTCTACCTGCAGAAGGCTACAACCTTCTCTCATTCTCCAGCTTCTCCTGGAAGGGAGCTACAACCCCCTTAGCTCTTGTACTAGCTGATGTACTAGTATGTAGGTGCTGACCTATAGAAGGCTACAACCTTTTCTTTTCTTCCAAGGACCATGTTTCATAAATTTTCAGACTGGATCCATCAATAGCATCAATCAAACATCAAAATATATCTGCATCAATAAATCTCCCTTGTACTAACCAAAACTGAATCAAACAATCACTTCTCTGAATATTGTAACCAGAATATAGTAACATTACCAAAACCCAGAACACTGCAACAATAAACAGAAGTAGCTAAAACATATTTTATGGGACATATTGATCCGGATCTTGGGAGGAGGCCCCCAAGATCTAAAAGATTGAAATGGATCTTGGGAGGAGAGATCCCTAAGATCTGAAAGATTGAAATGGATCTTGGGATGAGAGACCCCTGAGATCTGAAAACTTGAATTTCCAGAAGAAAAATAGGAGAATGCCCAATAAACAAAACCACAAAGAAACTTTTTATTAAAACCCAAGTGGAAATAAACCAGCTAGGGCAATGGTAGCTTATCTCTGAGAAGAGATGTGGTGGCTACATGCCTCTGAACTGTAAAGGCTACATTGTGGCGGAAAATCTCCTTTTACAAAATGTGACCTTGTTACTTATAAGTATTCAGTTACAATACCACGGTCCATTCCATGGGCGAATGAATACCAGTGGATTTACATACCACGGGCGGATGCCATTTACAATACCATGGGTAATTCATGGGTCGATGAATAATATGGGTGGATGAGTACCATGGGTTGATGCCATTTTCCATTCAGATCATTCCTCCCTCCTTAAGAAGCAATGGTCTCCATTGCATAAAGTTCCCTCCTGTGAAGCCTTTGTTGAATATGAAGAGCCACTGAAGGTAAGGGTTTTATGTGGTTGACCCAAAACCCTGATAAACGAAGATCCGAGGACAGAGATACCATGTAATGCTTGTGACCAACTGTGATTCTGACAGTGTGCGGCCTAGCAAATGGACTTCGATGACAAGGATTTTATGCGAATGACCCATAACCATGATGTTGGTTGCTGATGAAGTAGTAGGCGCCTACATACCCTGGGGTGGGAGGGCACATCTCCAAATAACCCAAGCTGAATGTTTCTATGTTGAAACTGATGAATGTGAAGCAGGTGCCTACTAAAGTGGGGTGGGAGGGCATGTTTCCAATGGGAACCCACTTTGAATGCTGCTCCATAATTAAAATGGGCATAACTCAGTCAATAAAACTTAGAATATTTATTATAACCTGTTTTTGGAAGCAGAAGGATCATTTTGCATCTTCCCATGAGTTGGAAATCCTTATCTGGACACTATGAGATCTCAGATTCGTGCTGCAACAGTTCCGTCGTCACAAAAATTCTGATAAAATAGCTGATTTTAAATCAGCAATATCTCCCACATCCGAACTCTGATTCTGTTAGCCTCCTGCTGCAACAGGTTACTCATCTTTCATGATTGACATTTTTACATGCCAAATATGTCATTCTTTGCATACTGCAATGTTCCATATTTGCTGCAGATGCCAGAAAAGGGTGCCATGAGAATGTGCTAGTTTAACTGCCATTGTTGTGTTCCAATTTTGATGTGCCAGTCCATTTTTGAAGAATTTTCGGTTAAAAGGAGGTCCAAACAGTTTAATCTTGGTCTCCCTATGTTTCAATTTCATGTTTTAGAATATAGAGAATGAATATCTTTCCAAACAGGTTAATCTTGGCAGATTCATAGACAGGTAGAGAATTAAGGAGCCCAACTGCTTAATCTGGGCCCTTGGAAGGAATAAGTGTAGATGTAGATAGGAAGACAGAAAAAGAAAAAGTGGAAAAGCTGGGTCTGCAAGTCCAATTGCACCCAAACCAAAAGGAAGAAAAAATGCTAGGCAAGTAGGCTGGGTAGGTAGTTTTGAGGTTGCAGAATGTTGATGTGTGACCAATTTCATGTTTTCAAGTGTCATATCTGTTCAAGTCACAATCATCAGGCAGTTTTCATTTGAAGGATTTCAAGCGAGGCATGACTAACTTCCCCCTTCTTCCTTATTCCCTAAAATCATTCACTAACCTCCCAAAGAGGTCAAGATCTGCTTGATTTCTCTTATTTTCATCATTTTCATATCAATTGGCCTTGGTAAAGACCTCCTTTACTCAAGGAATGTTCATACTTCCTTTCATGAATTAGTTGTCCCCTAATAGCCTAAGATTCACATACTTAGCGCTTTCTTATCAGTGGTCATATTAACCACTAACTTTATTGTATAGCTTCCTATTTACTTCCCCTTCCCCTATTAAAAATATGTTAATAACTCCCTTGCATACTTATCCCTTCCCCTTGGTTGAAAAATAACCATAAATACACTTGGGAATTGCTAAGTTTGTCTGAAACATAGCAAGAACCCTCATCTTGCCCCTTTAAAACCATCTTTGAATGCAATGGACTCCTTCCAAAGCATGAAATTCTTCCTTTCCAGGTTCTTGGACCCTCCCGAGGCCTCAAAAAACTCTTCAAAAGCATATATACCCTTCTTCTGATCGCAATAACTCTTGCCGACTACCTTAACCTTCTTCTGATCCCTGTGGACCCCCTCTGACGCGATTATCGCAATTGGAGGTCGCAAAGGTAATATGGCTCGTTGTTGTTTCTCCCCGATGGATGTCCCGCTGATGCCATTTCGCAATCGGCGTATCGCAAAACTATATGCCGCATATATATGCCCCTTCCCCTTTTACCCGATGCGATATCACAAGTTGGCAATCGGTGGTCGCAAGAGTCATGTGCCCGAAATGCATGCCACTTCCTTTTGCTCCGATGCGACGTTGCCATTGCATCAAGAGAGCATATCGCTTCACAAACACTTCCTTGCCACATGCCTCCATTTATTCATATATTTTGTTTAAAATATGACTTATCATTAAAAACACGCTTCACTGCAAATTCATCGCAAATTGCAGCATTTCAGTTATCGCTATCGCATCGCAATAACATATAAGGCACCGCACCATCCAACACTCTACCACATCATTCTGCCACGTCACTCGCTGATGTCATCCGTCGTACCAGGACCCACCACTGACTTCATGTTGACGTCACCCACCAAAGAAGGGAGCGCAAGCGTGAAAAATCATCTTAGGAGGCCCGGATTGAAGTTCTGAGGCAGGTTTTGCTAATCGCGCATCGCTACGGGAAATAGGCCATATTGGAGAATCTTTAGGGAACCTTTTGAGTCCATAGCCGTTTTGCGCCGAAAAGAGAAGGAAAGGCCCAATTTTGCAGTTTTAACGTATCCGGAGAAAGAGAGAGACCCAGTTGAGGCAAGAGTATCAGAGCAAATGTGAAGCCAAAATCCATGTCAAAGAGTATCAGTGTTGCGGCGAAGTGTATCAGTGAAAATCTTCTCAGGGCTCGAGGTGAATAGAACATTAAAAGAAAACCTTGAAAGTCAAGAAGCAGTTAAGGAACCATTCAAAGCTCATCATCACAATGACTGCACATTAAAACTCCCATGAGATCAATGGACCAGAACTCAAAGCACAGTTATTAGAGAACCACTGCACGAGGTCACCAAAGACACCACATTAACTCTTTTTGATCCAACTGCTTTTGGTACAACTCAATAGATATTTTATTTGCATTTAATTTCAGCACAAGTTTAGGTTTTAAAAACCTTTTCCCGCAGACCTGTTGAGGTCAGTTGTAATAAATACTTATGGATATTTTACCTATAAAGAGAGCCCCGAAAAATGTGAAGAGGGTTGGTTTTTGTTGGTTAGATGTTTGCTTGAGCAGAGACTCGCACCGTATATTTGATCATTTCTATAATCAAAGACTGCTTACGAGCTTGGAGAATGAATTGTGTACTGTGTTTAATGGTTGAAGAGTGACTGTGGAATTCTTGTGCTGATACATGACTCAATAAGTGCTTCTTACCTCTGTTTTTCCATTCATATATCATTATCTAAGCGGCAGAAATAAAGAATAGCTTAGAATTTGTTTAAGTACACTCTATGCTCAATTTCTGCTGTTTCTTTATGTTTTCATTTGTTTTAGGCATAAATATGAATTCCATCCGGCTCATATTTGCCCTAATTCACCATGTATGACAGTTATCCAGGGATTCTTAACTACCCCTAGGTAGAGTTCATCCTTCTTCTCTCTTTAGCTTGAAGGTTGTTTTATGTGCAGCTAACCTGCTCCATTTCCTCTTGTGACCAAGAGAACGCACCATCAGTCTTTCTCCCCGACTCCATGCCCAATGGTTTGAACTTATCACTCTATGCATTGCCTCTTTACTTGAAAGCATCTTCCTTCCATTCAAACACCACCCAAAACACAAACAAAACCCATTTGAACTCCATAACTAGCCTAAAAATCATCTTAACAAAGCTAAATAATTAAGAGAGAGCCCTCTCTCATTACAGGTGGGCTAGAACCTGTAATCCAAAGATTGGTTTGTGGTTACCTCGGCCATATCCCTTCAGGAGCTTAGGGACAACCTGAGTGATAACAGATTCGACCCTTTTTTTTTTTTTTTGAAATTGGGTGATTTTTCGAGAGGAATCTAGATCTGGAATTTGTTTTTGTGAATTTTGTACCAAATGTTTCAGACCTGATCTGCAAATTCGCCGCCCAAAAAAACAATTCTTGCAAGAAAATGAAAAAAGAAAAATTCTTCCTGCTTGACCCAAGAAAGTGCTCTGTGGACGTTGTAGCACATGTCTAAAGTTTGTTGCAAAATTTGAAACTGAAATATGCATCAAACCCTTATTCTCATGGAATCATAACCTACTCTGATACCACTGATCCGGATCTTGGGAGGAGGCCCCCAAGATCTAAAAGATTGAAATGGATCTTAGGAGGAGAGATCCCTAAGATCTGAAAGATTGAAATGGATCTTGGGAGGAGAGACCCCCAAGATCTGAAAACTTGAATTTCCAGAAGAAAAATAGGAGAATGCCCAATAAACAAAACCACAAAGAAACTTTTTATTAAAACCCAAGTGGAAATAAACCAGCTAGGGCAATGGTAGCTTATCTCTGAGAAGAGGTGTGGCGGCTACATGCCTCTGAACTGTAAAGGCTACATTGTGGCGGACAATCTCCTTTTACAAAATGTGACTTGTTACTTATAGTATTTTTCATTTACAATACCACGGGTCAATTTCATGGGTGAATGAATACCATGGGTGGATTTTACAATACCACAGGCGGATGCCATTTACAATACCATGGGTAAATTCTATGGGTCGATGAATAATATGGGTGGATGAGTACCATGGGTTGATGCCATTTTCCATTCGGATCACATACGCTACTTCAATATGTCGAACCTGCATGCATACATTGTTATATGAAGGCAAACCGATGTATATGTTGTTTTGGATTGTTGAACCAGCGTGTATACATGCCTTTTCTATACTAAACCTGCGTACAGATCTGTAAGAGATGATTTACCCTTTTCAACTATTCAGACATCAGTTATACCCAAATCATTAGATTTACAGATCAAGACATTCCCCAAATATAAAATATCAAAAACCACATAAAGATACTTCTCTCCACGCCATAAGATCTTGACCCATAAATAGAAACTATCCTTCTTCAAGCGCTCAGGTTCCTCCTTGATTCAAGTCTAGCTATGCACCATAACCTAATCACCAATATTCTAGATCTTTTCTCTTCATTAGGTATTCAATACTTGAGTTTCTTTGCCTAATGATCTCCTCCTCCTTTTATAGTCTTAGTCCTTACTCAATACCATGGTCCAAAACCACTTACAAGCAATACCTTGAACCAAATACCTGCGGTCAATACTTTGGTCAAGATACCTTGGATCAATACCATGGGTCAAAATACCAGGGACCAAGTACCATGGACCAAAACCAAGTTTTCAAAATGTACGCACCTTCCCTTGCGTGAAAGTGTGTGTATACGCATACGCACCTTTTGGTCGGCGAACCTGTGTGTATACGTGGCTTGGTCAAGGGGAACCTACGTATATCTCTTTTTCCTTCATTCTGAGAGCTTGAACTATGATCTGTCATCTGAGTGAGTTAACATCAAGGACAACACCTGTGTCATAGCGCCAAACCTGTGCCATAATGCCAACAATCTCCCCCTTTGGACTTGATGACAACCCCAAGTCACTCTCCCCTTTTGTCATCAAGGGCAAAGAGTTATGCTCCCCCTGAGTACATGTTGAATTCTCTAATATGCTGAAGTGTGTTGTTCATGCTCCCCCTGATTGTAAGCAAGGTCTACAAAAAGACATCCTACAATAAGAACATGACTCTATACATCATAAATGACCTTCCTATCACCAAGGACTCATACATACATCCATCTCCCAACCAAGTGGTGATATACTAAGATTGACTCATCCGTCCAACCAAGTGAGGATACATGATAGGACAAGAACATTACATCATCCATCCCAGGCATAGCGGGGAAAAAAAATAGGTCATTACATGACCTTGATAATAAAAGATATACATGACATAGAGACAAAATATCTAAAACAATATAGTAATCAACAACTATCATCAGCAGCATCTCTCAATCACCATTAGCAACCATGATCTCCCTCTGCACCTGTTCCACCTGAAACAAAAAAAACTGTGAAATTGTACCAAGATCTTCTAAGATAATGCCAACAATGCATTATTAGAAGTATATGCTCCCCCTGAACCTATGCCAGATGATCATTGTCATACCCATATCAGACTCTTTTCATCCTGAGTCTGTCCCATTGATATTCTTCAAACCAACATATACGCCACTATATCCATAGCAACCAACATATGTACACGGATACGTTTCATGAAACTTGTGTACAACCACTTTTCTCTAAAATAGATAAGTATCAATGGCAAGAGGATGCATCAAATACTCCCAGCTTCTATCTGAGATATTCAAATGTCTCTCTGGGCAGTGGTTTGGTGAATATATCAGCAGCCTATTCCTTGGAGGGAACATACTCCAATTTGACCTTTTGTTCAAGCACTTGTTCCCGGAGAAAGTGATATTTGATAGGTATGTGCTTGGTCTTGGAATGCATGACAGGATTCTTTGAAATACTAATTGCACATTTTATATCACATAGAATGGAGATGGGTGGAGTATATGTGATTTGAATGTCTTGCAATGTTTGCATCATCTAAAGAAGTTGTGTGCAACAAGATGAAATGGCCACATATTCTTCTTCAGCTATAGATAATGCAATTGAACTTTGTTTCTTGCTGAACCAAGACACTAATCTGGAACCCATGAAGAATGCACCACCACTAGTGCTTTTTCTGTCATCTACGCTTCCTGCCCAATCTGCATCTCTATATGCATGAAGTGTAAGATATGTATCTCTGGTATACCATAAACCAAAGTTTTTTGTCCCTTGAAGTTATTTAAAAATCCTTTTTGATTTTCTTGGAATCTTCCAACAATTCCCACAGCGTGCATAATGTCCGGTTGGGTACCTGTTAGATAGAGTAGACTACGAATCATGGATCTGTAGGTTGGCTGATGTACTGCTATTGATTCATCATTTGCGCTAAGGCTGCATCCTGTTACCATAGGAGTACATACTGGTTTAGAATCTTCCATTCCATATTTCTTCAAGATTTGCTTGAGGTACTTGGTTTGTGATAGAAAATACCATCTTTATTTTGTTGAACTTGTAAACCAAGAAAATATGTGAGCTCACCAAGAAGGGACATTTCAAATTCTTTTTGCATTACCAAAGAAAATTTTTGACTCATGGCTTCTTCATTACTCCCAAAAATGATATCATCAACATACACAACAAGTATTAGCAATTTATCATTGTCAATTTTTATATATAGATTGCTATATGCTGATCCTTTTGAAAAACCTTATTGATGAAGATATTTGTCAAGACGATAATACGAGGCCCTTGGAGCTTGTTTTAGACCATAGAGCGCCTTTCTGAGTTTGCATACAAGTTTTGGATCATTTCCAAGGATGAATCTGCCTAGTTGCTCAATATATACCTCCTCTTCTAGATCTCCATTAAGAAAGGCATATTTCGCATCCATTTGATATGCTTTGAACTTATAAAAGCTAGAAAGAGCAAGGAACATTCTTATGGATTTAAGTCTAGCAACAGGTGCAAAATTTTCGTCAAAGTCTATACCTTCTTGTTGAGCATATCCTTTACAAACATGTCTAGCCTTGTTTCTAACAACTTCCCCATTTTCATTCAACTTCTTTTTGAATATCCATTTGGTTCCAATGATATTCTTATCATGAGTTCTATGAACTAATTCCCAAGTATTATTCTTTTCAATTTTCTCAAGCTCTTCATTCATGGCCTTAACCCAACATTCATCTTTGCATGCTTCATGTACATTTTGTGGTTCGATGGAGGAAAGCAATGCTAGATAACTTGAAGCATTTGTAATAGTTCATCTTTTCTGTACACCTGCCTCTTTCTGACCCAAAATTTGAGTCCCTCGATGATTTTTCTGAACATATCTGGATGGAGTCTTTTCCTCTACCATTATCTTCTCTTCTGGTGTTTCATTGGTTTCTTCTTCTTCAACATTAGTCTGATTTGATGTGGAAGGATAATCCTCATCTTCTTCCAACTCTTCAGTTTTTACCTGCTTTGAATTTTCGCTTGCTTCATCAACCACAACATCAATACTTTCAACAATTTTCCCTAGTCTTTTATTATAACACTTGTATCCTTTACTTCAGGAAAAGTAACCAAGGAGAATGCCTTCATCTACTCTAGGTTCAAACTTGCCAAGTTTTTCATCAGTCCTTTTGATGTAACATTTACTTCAAAAAACTTTGAAGTATTTTACAGTAGGAGACTTACCATACCAAAGTTCATGAGGAGTTTGAGTGTTGTTTACCCGAACATTTGTTTTGATGAGAATAGTGACGGTAGCAAATGCAGCTTCACCCCAGAAGGTTGCAGGAATTCCAGACTCATCTAGCATAGCACGAGCCATTTGTTGAATAGTTTTGTTCATCCTTTCTACCACTACATTTTGCTGAGGAGTCCTTGCGGTAGAGAACTCCTTTCTTATTCCATGTTCTTCACAGAAGTTGAAGAATTCATCCGAGGTAAATTCCCCTCCTCGATCAGATCTGAGGCATTTGATTTTGCGATCTGATTCATTTTCAACCAAAGCTTTGAAGGCTTTGAACTTTTCAAATGCTTCGTCTTTATGCTTTAAAATTCCTATCCAACACATTCTGGAAAAGTCGTCAATGAACAATATAAAGTATTCTTCTCCACGAGGTGACTTTTTCCTTGATGGACCACATAAATCAGTATGGAAAAGTTCAAGCGGCTTACTAGCTATTCCTTCCTTCTGAGGGAAATGTGTTCTGGTTTGCTTACCAAATTGACATGATTTGTGTTATCACTCAGGTTGTCCCTAAGCTCCTGAAGGGATACAACCGAGGTATACACAAACCAATCTTTGAATTACAGGTTCTAGCCCACCTGTAATCAAAGAGGGCTCTCTCTTAATGATTTAGCTTTGTTGAATATGAGTTTTAGGCTAGTTATGGAGTTCAAAGGGGTTTTGTTTGTGTTTGGGTGGTGTTTGAATGGAAGGAAGATGCTTTCAAGTAAAGAGGCAATGCGTAGAGTGATAAGTTCAAACCATTGGGCATGGAGTCGGGGAGAAAGACTGATGGTGCGTTTTCTTGGTCACAAGAGGAAATGGAGCAGGGTAGCTGCACATAAAACAACCTTCAAGCTAAAGAGATGGAATGAAATGTAAGGAATGAGAGGCAATTAAGTATCTCTCAATCAGCTTAACAGAGAGAAGAAGGATGAGCTCTACCTAGGGGCAGTTAAGAATCCTTGGATAACTGTCATACATGGTGAATTAGGGCAAATATGAGCCAGATGGAATTCATATTTATGCCTAAAACAAATGAAAACATAAAGAAACAACAGAAATTGAGCATAGAGTGTACTTAAACAAATTCTAAGCTATTCTTTCTTTCTGCTGCTTAGATAATGATATATGAATGGAAAAACAGAGGTAAGAAGCACTTATTGAGTCATGTATCAGCACAAGAACTCCACAGTCACTCTTCAACCATTAAACAAAGTACACAATTCATTCTCCAAGCTCGTAAGCAGTCTTTGATTATAGAAATGATCAAATATACGGTGCGAGTCTCTGCTCAAGCAAACATCTAACCAACAAAAACCAACCCTCTTCACATTGTTTGGGGCTCTCTTTATAGGTAAAATATCCAGAAGTATTTATTACAACCGACCTCAACAGTTCTGCGGGAAAAGGTTTTTAAAACCTAAACTTGTGCTGAAATTAAATGCAAATAAAATATCTATTGAGCTGCGCCAGAAGCAGCTAGATCAAAAAGAGTTAATGTGGTGTCTTTGATGACCTGGTGCAGTGGTTCTATAATAACTGTGCTTTGAGTTCTGGTCCATTGATCTCATGTGGGTTTTAATGTGAAGTCATTGTGATGATGAGCTTTGAATGGTTCCTTAACTGCTTCTTGACTTTCAAAGGTTTTCTTTTAATGTTCTATTCGCCTCGAGCCCTGAGAAGATTTTCACTGATACACTTCGCGGCAACACTGATACTCTTTGACATGGATTTTGGCTTCGCATTTTCTCTGATACTCTTTAATGCCTCAACCGAGTCTCTCTCTTTCTTTGGATACATTAAAACTACAAAATCGGGCCTTTTCTGCTCTTTTCGGCACAAAACGACTATGGAATCAAAAGATTCCCTAAAGATTCTCCAATATGGCCTATTTCCCGTAGCGATGCGCGAAATCAAAAACTACCTCAAAACTTGAATCCGGGCCTCCTAAGATGCTTTTTCGCGCTTGCGCTCCCTTCTTTGGCTGGTGACGTCAGCATGACGTCAGCGGTGGGTCCTGGTACGGCGGATGACGTCAGTGGGTGACGTGCCAGAATGATGTGGCAGAGTGTTGGATGGTGCGGTGCCTTATATGTTATTGCAATGCGATAGCGATAACTGGAATGCTGCGATTTGCGATGAATTTGCAGTGAAGCGTGTTTTTAATGATAAGTCATATTTTAAACAAAATATATGAATAAATGGAGGCATGCGGCGAGGAAGTGTTTGTGAAGCGATATGCTCTCTTGATGCAATGGCAATGTCGCATCGGAGCAAAAGGAAGCGGCATGCATTTCGGGCACATGACTCTTGCGACCGTCGATCGCCGACTAGCGATATCGCATCGGCAAAAAGGGGAGTGGGCATATATATGTGGCATATAGTTTTGCGATACGCCGATTGCGAAATGGCATCGACGGGATGTCCATCGGGGAGAAACAACAACGAACCATATTACCTTTGCGACCTCCGATTGCGATAATCGCGTCGGAGGAGGTTCACAAGGATCGGAAGAATGTTAAGGCAGTCGGCAAGGGTTATTGCAATCGGAAGAAGGGTATATATGATTTTGAAGAGATTTTTGAGGCCTTGGGAGGGTCCGATAACCTGGAAAGGAAGAATTTCATGCTTTGGAAGGAGTTCATTGCATTGGATGATGGTTTTAAAGGGGCAAGATGAGGGTTCTTGCTATGTTTCAGACAAACTTAGCAATTCCCAAGTTTATTTATGGTTATTTTTCAACCAAGGGGAGGGGATAAGTATGTAAGGGAGTTATTAACATAGTTTTAATAGGGGAAGGGGAAGTAAATAGGGAGCTATACAGTAAAGTTAGCGGTTAATATGATCAGTGATAAGAAAGCGCTAAGTATGTGAATCTTAGGCTATTAGGGGACAACTGATTCATGAAAGGAAGTATGAACATTCCTTGAGTAAAGGAGGTCTTTACCAAGGAAAATTGATATGAAAATGATGAAACTAAGAGACATCAAGCAGATCTTGACCTCTTTGGGAGGTTAGTGAATGATTTAGGGAATAATGAAGAAAGGGGAGGTTAGTCATGCCTCGCTTGAGCTCCTCCAAATGGAACTTGTCTGATGATTGTGACTTGAACAGATATGACACTTGAAAACATAAAATTGATCACTAATCAACATTCTGCAACCTCAAAACTACCTACCCAGCCTACTTACCTAGCATTTTTTTTTCTTTTTGGTTTGGGTGCAGTTAGGCTTGCAGACCTAGCTTTTTCAATTTTTTCTTTTTCTGTCCTCCTATCTAAATCTACACTTATTTTATCCAGGGGCTCAGATTAAGCTGTTGAGCACCCTTGTTTCTCTACCTATCTAGGAATCTGCCAAGATTAAGCTGTTTGGACAGATGTTAATTCTCTATATTCTAAAACAGGAAATTGAAACCCAGGGAGACCAAGGTTAGACTGTTTGGACCTCCCTTTAACTGAAAATTCTTTAAAAATGGACTGGCACATCAAAATTGGAACACAGAAGTGGTAGTTAAACTGGCACATTCTCATGGCACCCTTTTCTGGAATCCGAAACAAATATGGAACATTGCAGTATGCAAAGAATGACATATTTGGCATGTAAAAACGTCAATCATGAAAGATGAGTAACCTGCTGCAGCAGGAGGCTAACAATTTTCATATTGTATTTTTAGGAATTCTGATGTGAGGAAGATCGCGAATAGCCTGGTATTTGCATGCTTTCCTTGTTTGAGGGAAGCTTAGATGCCCCAATCTTCTATGCCATAGCCAGTGTTCATCATTTTTGCATAGATAGCATTGTTGTTTTCCTCCCTTGAGTATGTATAAATTATTTGGAGTTCTTATGCCTTTGATCACTGTTTCTCCTGTATCAAGCTCACGAACAACACATCCATTTGATCGAAATACTACCTCATTTCCTTGATCACACATTTGACTAACACTCAATAGATTATGCTTTAAACCATCAACATACATAACATTCCCAGCTTTGACCTTTTATTTTAAAAGAACAGAGCCTTTACCTTTTATGACTGCAGGGGTGTCATTTCCAAATGAGACCTTCCTTTCCTTTTCTAAGGCACTATATGACTGAAGTTTTTCTTTATCCCCTGTCATGTGTTTCGAGCATCCACTGTCGATGTACCATTGATTTTCTTGTCCTTCTACATATAAGGATATACCACATCTTTCGGTTTGTAGTTCTTTCTTTTTCCATGTTTTGGGAACCAATGAAGCTTGCTCCTTCTGAGGTGCTTGCCAAAATTTACTTCTGCATTTAGAGTCTTCATGACCGAAGTTGTTACCGATAGAGCATTCTATTTCATTTTCAAGAGCAGTAAAGTTATTGTAGGTCCTTTTCATGATCCCAATCACATTCCTTTGATTTCGTGCTTCTCTAGTCATGATGGTCTTGTAAGCAACACATTGAGCAACTTTGTGTCCAAAGTTGGGACATGAAAAACGTTGGCCATTAAAGAAATTCCTGTGATTATCGAATCTACTGACCTGATTATTGTAGTTTCCATTGACATTCATTTCTGAAGCAAATTGAGAATGATTTACCTGTGGTTGGTTATAGCTTCTGTTCATCCTTGAAGTAGATTGAACTCGATTTACCTGGTGATCTATTTTAAGCATCTGCTGACGATTGTCAACATGTTCACTTCTCCTTGCTGCATCAAGATAACTTTTGGAGGTTGATGGCTTATGTGCTTGAGATGGTTCTTCAGTATATCCAAGACCTATCTTTATCATAACAGAATTCTGCACTTTGATAATTTCATCTAAAGTTTCTGATCCTTTAGAAAACCTAAGGTTGAGAGCTTTTGTTTTCTCAATTTCTTTTCTTAGACCCAAAATTTCACATTCTAACTTTTCATTGTGTTTTTCCCTTTCAACAAGTTGGAGTGTCAAAGTATCTATAATCATAATCTTTTCTTCTAAATAGATTTTAAGTTTAGAAATTTCTTCATAGAGACCATCTTCATCTAAAGCATCCAAGAAATCATCATCTTCAAAAGCCATCAGAAGTCTATAATCATTACTATTTTCATCTTCATCACTATTTGATAAACCATCACTATCTTCATGCGTATAGTAGCTCTTCTTATTTACACTTTTTTTTCTATTCCATTTTGTTGATTCCTTACCTTTATCAAGCTTATCTTTGTGAGGACATTTGGCAGCATAATGACCTACTCTTCCATAAGAAAAACATTTGAAAGGTAGTTTACCTCTGAATCTTCCATAACCCCTTTGAAGGTTCTTGACAAAGTTTGATTCTTCCTCTCCTTCTAACGTATGTCCTGAGTCATTGAGTTCTCCTTTACCTGAAGCTTTGAATGCGGCTTTTCTCATATCTGATGGACCCCCTTTTCTCATTTCGAAAGCAATTAGGATTCCGTGCAGCTATGACATAGTAATACTCTGAAGATCTTGCTTTTCTTCTATGGTAGAAACTTTTGATTCAAACTTAGAAGACAGGGATCTTAGAACCTTTTCAACTAAAGTAACTTATTTTATCTCTTCACCCAAGTTTTTCATGTGATTAACAATCTCATCTATACGTAACAAATAATTAACTACACTTTCATCATTGTGCATTCTGAGAGTTTCATATTGAATTCTGAGAGATTGTAGTTTTGCACGTTTTACCTGAGAGTCTCCTTCATAGCTTAGAATGATCTTGTCACATATTTATTTGGTGGTTTTGAGCTGCATAACCTTGATGAATTCTGACTGTGATAGACTCCCCAATATAATATTGACAGCCTTTGCATTTGTTTCATTCTACTTTTGACCTACCGTATCTATAGGAGTTTCTGATGGAAATGTGTATCCTCCTTCCACGATATCCCAAACTTCTGTTCCAAGATATTGAAGATAGGTTGTGGCTCTTACATTCCAATAGATGAAGTTGCTCCCATCAAAGATTGGTGGCCTGATGGATGCCTCTCTTTCGTAGTTATTCATGATGATAGATCTTCCTTCAAGCGATCAAGCTTCTTCTAAAGGACCTGCTCTGATACGAATTGTTGGAAATAATACTGAGAGGGGGGGTGAATTAGTATTAGAAACTTAACAATACTTCATTTACATAGATAGATTTATATACGCTACTTCTGTTAATGCAACTCGTGTATATACGTAACTGTGTTTAGAGCAACTAGCGTATACCTTGTAAACTTATTATTTAGTCAGTTGATCTTTAATCAGTGTATCAGAACCATATAAGCAGTAATAGGTACAGTAAAAATAGAGCAGACAATCACACACAAGATATAAGGTGGAAACCTAATGTGGGTGAAAACCACCTGCTGCAATTCGTCTTTATCTTCTTTTAATAAGTAACTTCTTTTTACAATATTTTTGTACTAGTGCAGTCTTATACCAGTACGAAGGCTTCTACCTGCAGAAGGCTACAACCTTCTCTCATTCTCCAGCTTCTCCTGGAAGGGAGCTACAACCCCCTTATTTCTTGTACTAGCTAATGCACTACTACATAGGTGCTGACCTATAGAAGGCTACAACCTTTTCTTTTCTTACAGAGACCATGTTTCATAAATTTTCAGACTAGATCCATCAATAGCATCAATCAAACATCAAAATATATCTGCATCAATCAATCTCCCTTGTACTAACCAAAACTGAATCAAACAATCACTTCTCTGAATGTTGTAACCAAAATACAGTAACAATACTAGAACCCAACCAGAACCCAAAACACTGCAACAGTAAACAGAAGTAGCTAAAACATATTTTATGAGATGTGCGCTACTTCAATATGTTGAACCTACGTGTATACGTTGTTATATGAAGGCAAACCCACGTATATGCTATTTTGAATTGCCGAACCAGTGTGTATATGTGCCTTTTGTTACACAAAAATATCGTCACCTTGATTATTTGTAGTCGGTATGGGTCTATCACTACCTATGCCAGCTTCCTAAGCAAGTCTCACACCTCAGCTCTTCAAAACAAGCTTTAGAAATGAGAGAAAGACATCAAAAAGCAATGTAACTCTGGTTCCGCACTTTCTCTCACTTTTGCCTGCGGGCCCGCACCTTTTGTTCAGGATGTCTGCGTACTTATACGCTCTGTATGTAAAGGGAAGGGTGCGTACCCCTGTGAAAGTCAAAAGGCGCATTTTTTATCTTAAAAAACTCACTTTGGGTTAATTCTAGAGTTTTCTAGAAGTATTTTTGACGTGGAATGTTCGCTCCAAGTGGTTCATGCATCCCATAAGAGGAGGAACTAATCCCCAGTGGAGTCGCCATTTTGTCACACAGAATGAGTCGATCTTGCGGGCAAGATAGACCTTCCTAGAATCTAATGAAGACCTAATGACAAACAAACCAACCAGACACTATCTTTCTCTAAACGTGCTTTATAAATAATGGCAAGCAAATGTGTTTAAGGCCTACCTCATGTCCAACGCAAGTTTGGGGATGCCTTTGCTCCTTTGATCCAAGTAAGTTCCTTTGTCGCAAACCTGCAGACACAAACAAGGCAAACGATTAAATAGCACCTGAATACCCAGTATTATAAAACATATTTAACATGAAATTCAAGGATTCAATGAAACAAATAACATGAGATACTTGTTGAGAAAAATGAGTTTGATTGTATTAATTCAAAAGGAGAAGAACTTTACAACCTTTTCCTTGACGCTATACAAGCTCCTCCCAGGGTCCAACAAGAAGTCTCCTCTACTTTTACAAGCTTCACTCACTCCCCAATGAAGCCAAAAAGGTATGTAATCTCTCCTCTTAAGCTCAAATAGGAAGTCTTGATTTCACTAGCATTTACCCTCAAAAGTTCAACTTCTAACCTCTCCAGCCACTAACCCAATGCCTCAATTTATAGTGCAATGGAGATCAGTTACCAGGTCCTCCTTCAAAGGGATAGAATACTCCTTCAAAGGGATAGCTCCTCCTAGCAAGGGATTAGTTCCTCCTCTTATGGGATGCATGAACCACTTGGAGCGAACATTCCATGTCAAAAATCCTTCTAGAAAACTCTAGAATTAACCCAAAGTGAGTTTTTTAAGATAAAAAATGTGCCTTTTTACTTTCACAGGGGTACACACCCTTCCCTTTACATACAGAGCGTATAAGTACGCAGACATCCTGAACAAAAGGTGCGGACCCACAGGCAAAAGTGAGAGAAAGCGCGGAACCAGAGTTACATTGCTTTTTGATCTCTTTCTCTCATTTCTAAAGCTTGTTTTGAAGAGCTGAGGTGTGAGACTTGCTTAGGAAGCTGGCATAGGTGGTGATAGACCCACACCGACTGCAAATAATCAAGGTGACGATATTTTTGTGTAACAAAAGGCACATATACACACTGGTTCGGCAATTCAAAATAGCGTATACGCGGGTTTGTAGCTCCTCCTAACAAGAAGTCTCCTCTACTTTGAAAAGCTTCACTCACTCCCCAATGAAGCCAAAAAGGTATGTAATCTCTCCTCTTAAGCTCAAATAGGAAGTCTTGATTTCACTAGCATTTACCCTCAAAAGTTTAGCTTCT
>APFE031377863.1:55306-86867 GCA_000404065.3 Pinus taeda
TAAAGTTCTTCTCCTTTTGAATTAATACAATCAAACTCATTTTTCTCAACAAGTATCTCATGTTATTTGTTTCATGGACTCCTTGACTTTCATGTTAAATATGTTTTATAATATTGGGTATTCAGGTGCTATTTAATCGTTTTCCTTGTTTGTGTCTGCAGGTTTGCGACAAAGGAACTTACTTGGATCAAAGGAGCAAAGGCATCCCCAAACTTGCGTTGGACATGAGGTAGGCCTTAACCAAATTTGCTTGCCATTATTTATAAAGCGCATTTAGAGAAAGATAGTGTCTGGTTGGTTTGTTTGTCATTAGGTCTTCATTAGATTCTAGGAAGGTCTATCTTGCCCGCAAGATCGACTCATTCTGTGTGGCACCTTTTCTATATTGAACCTGCGTACAGATTTGTAAAAGATGATTTACCCTTTTCAAATATTCAGACATCAGTTATACGTAGATCATTAGATTTATAGATCAAGACATGCGCCAAATATAAAAGATCAAAAACCACATAAAGATACTTCTCTCCACGCCATAAGATCTTGATCCATAAATAGAAGTTATCCTTCTTCAAGTGCTCAGGTTCCTCCTTGATTTAGATCCAGCTATGCACCATAACCCAATCACTAGTATTCTAGATCTTTGCTCTTCATTATATATTCAATACTTGAGTGTCTTTGATTAATGATCTCCTCCTCCTTTTATAGTCTTAGGCCTTACTCAATACCATGGTCCAAAACCACTTACAGGCAATACCTTGGACCAAATACCTGGGGTCAATACTTCGGTCAAGATACCTTGGATCAATACCACGGGTCAAAATACCAAGGACCAAATACCACAGACCAAAACCAAGTTTTCAACATGTACACGCCTTCCCTTGTGTGAAAGTGCGTGTATACACATAAGCGCCTTTTGGTCGGTGAATTCGTATGTATACGCGGCTTGGTCAAGGGGAACCTGCGTATATCTCTTTTTCCTTCATTTTGACTGCCTGAACTGTGATCTGTCATCTAAGTGAGTGGCCATCAAGGACAACACCTGTGTCATAGCGCCAAACCTGTGTCATAATGCCAACACTAAAGATAGGAGTGAAAATTGACTAGAGGTTTGAATATGCAAGTAGGAGTCAGGTTTTGGAGACAAGAACAAAAGTAATAGGCTGGAAATGATTGAGCAAAGAGTGTTGCTGGCAGTTGAAAATGTTGGGATAGAGTCCAGCAACCTGTAACAAATCAATAATAGTGACAGTAAATGAATTCAGTAACTTGTTCACAAGTAAAAGGTAGGTTTAGATAATCAATTCTGTTTTCCATTGAAGGAACGGTGGTCCGTTGGATTAGCGGCTAAGCCAATTGAATGCTTAACAACTTAATTCTTGAGGGAGTGGAGATGATTGGTGGAATTAACAGGCATATGAGGTGGTAGAAGGTGAATGGAGGGAGCGCAACAGATAGGAAAATGGTATCGGTGGTAAGGGAAACAACTTTTTGGAGGGGTTGAGAGCGATTAGTGGTTTCACCCGAGGGGGGTCTGAAAAGCTCTGGCGTTGACATGTAAGGAAGGGCGTGGTTTCATATACCGACCATTTCGAACCCCCCTTACAGTAAAGCTCAAATGGTGGGGGGGGAGGGGGGGCGCAAAATCATATATGGGCCATCGGATCTTGGGAATGGGTGGAGATGGAGTGAGAGGTAGCAGAGGGTAAACCATGACGTGACGAGACTTTTCTTCATGGGGTCGGGAATTAATAATGTAATGCATTGAGAATATGTGTGATATATGAGAGGTATATCAACTTAGGGATAAGTGGGTGGAGGGAAATATGAGCGGAGGGGGCATGATTTGGGATTTTAAACTTAGGGATAGGATTAATACCAAAATTGATTGATATATAAAACCTTAGAGTAAACCTTTACTCCTTTTCCTTCTCTTTGCACATGAAAAATAACATTTGATAATTGACTTGTGGTGCATTTTGACTAGCAGCCTGTGCATTTACAAAAACATGAAATGAAGCCTTTCTTTTCTTTTTTCTTCCCTAGCATTTTATTTTCCTTTTACCTTCTTTATTTAGGGCAGCTAACACCTAACATTATATTGATATGGATGCCCATAAAACATTAAATTGGCTTGACATTTTAACTTTTCTTTCTTTTGCATCCATATCCTAACTTAACATTTTAAAATCATTTTGACTAACATACTAACTTATCAAAACAAAAGAATGTTACAACAAACCCTACACCCCCGTTCATTGTTTTTATATTCTCATATGTTTTCTCATTTATTTTTTGACCAAAAGAAAACCCTCATTCTATCTCTTGTACCCTATCACAGTTTGAATAATTCCAAGGGTTTGTTGTTAATATTTTTTTCATGTGAAGAGAAAAACCTAAACTACATTATTGATTTGTGAACAGTATGTGAAGAAGTTATTACTTTTATCAACAATTCTATGTGCAAAGTTGACCATCTTCATTTATATACAACTCGACATTCAATATTTGTTTATTTCGACCATTCCCTTTGTCATTTCTGGTCCTTATGTCATTTATAATTTGTACAATATGCCTATACCCTAGCTAAAACTTAGTTTGTTTATATGCCTATTTGGAACCATGAAAAGGGCTGAGCATAAGGAAATCTTGGTGCATTATTGCACAGGTTATAATTATGAATAAACACAAACTTGCTCGTTTATAAATCAATTTTGTCTTATGGTTGGAAGCATTAAATAATAGAGTGATTTTTCATAGGCCTACATTCCCAATGTAAAAAGGAAAATTTTGACCACAAAGCTCATTTTTCACCCTGTTTGGAGACAAAACTTTGAAAAACCTTCATTGCGCCAAACCTTATTTTTCATATCTCAGGAGCTATAGGCCACAAAACCATATTTCACCACCAGGTTAGTCCTCAGTCCCTCACCTTTAATTTGATGGTAATTTTATGCATTTTTCCTAAATGATTAATTTTGGGTACCCCATCTACAAATTCGAGTGCGATCAACACTTTGTCATAGAGTGCTGGCCGAAATAGTAGGCTAGAAATACACCTTAAGTGACTAGGGAAAAAGCATTTCTAATGCTCTAGTTCAGTAATAACACTAGGGAAGAGAGTTGAAGGGAAAATTTTCCATATGTAATGTAGGGGGAGTCCTATATTGATCCAAAAAATTTCATGCTAGTAAACACTAATGAGATCTTTGATGGGTTTTCAGGATTTGCACAATGATTAAGTGGAGAGAATGAGAACATAGTGTTAATGATGAAGTTGAATTGTTGGATGTAGGGTCTATGAGAGCACTTTTAAATTGTGGACTCTTGAAGTTTTTCAAGACCTAATATATGAAAGGGAAACCCATGCTTATGGAAAGTATTATCCAAATGCGTTATCCTAAGGAGAATTCCTTCGAGATTTAGGGACAAGGGTTAACCATTGAGGTAGAGGGAACATAATTCCTCACGGGATTATCAAGGTGAGGCGCACAAGTAAAAGTATCCATAGGAAGGATGGCTAGGGAAAGATCCATGGAGGGGTGGATTTCAATGTATTGTTCTCCCAATACTTTAAAAGTGAGAGGGAAGATCCTTAATAGACCTTCCCTTACACAAGATCCTCTTTACCTTGACATGTGTGGCTAGCACAACGAGTCCCCATCTGGCTTCCACAATTCAGGTGGAAATAATAGTTCAATGTATGATTCCTTCATTGTTCAACTGATATTAGGAGTTACTCATTAACTTGAAGGATTAGTTGACGAAATGCAGAATAGGGAAGCAAAGTATGTTTCGATATGGCAGTATCATAGTATCATTTTTCTTTGAGAGGGTGTTGATATTGTGACCATAGGTGTTACTAGCACCATCATAGAGACTAGCCCCATGGATGGACAGGTGGATTGATTTGCTATCAATATTAGGGGGCATAAGAGTCATTCGAGCATATGACGAGGATTACTTTGTATGGTTAGACATGTAATTTATGTGGATTTATTATTATGCATATGCAAGAGTATACTTTCACCATGATCACAACCTAATCTTGCCCCATGGTGAGTAGTGAGGTCCCTTGGGTAAGTGAAAAATGTTTTTTTAAGTTTTTATTTTTTATTTTTTTGATGGTATATAGTGCTAATCATTAAAATGCATGGGTGACATAGATGTCGCACCACAAACGTCCAAGGGAAGATTTCCTTATGGCTAACATGGAGCGGCGAGAGAAGTGGAGCCACAAGTTACCCAAGTGTTGATTTGTGTAGCTTGGGAGGTACTCCCACAACTGTAGGGCACTGGGTTTGGGAGAACATGAACCACAAGCATTTAGTGGGTAGTGTACCCAAGCAATGGGGTTTTTCACACAATTTTTTAGGCACAAAACCAAGTAAAGAAATAATTGTTTATTCACTGTTGAAGTGGAGAACCCATAAAGGAGTTAAGGGGACCTAAGGAAACCATGAAGGGTCTTGATTAAATGAGATAAATTAATTTCCTTAAGATAGTTTTGGTTTCATGAAGAAAATTCAATTCAGCTAGGATTGAAGTGACACCCCTTGAGGGCTAGGTATTTCCCTCATAGAAGACTATAATAAGGAAGGAAGGGAGGCTCATTTGTTCACCATTCAAGAGAAATCAAGTGGAGAATCAAGTCTAAGGTGGTTGTAGTGCAAAATGAGCCTAGTCTGAGTTGGAGAGGAGACATATTTTCATGTTTTCTTAAGATTTGATCTATGCCAAGTTTGTAGATCTATTGGAAAATTTATAATGCAAAATTTTGTGCACAAGTTGATTGCAAATTCTCTATGTTCTAGAAATGATTTTTTTTAGTAGAGGGTCGAGACCTCTGCAATGGCTAGGTTGGAGGGTCATAAGGTCTATTCTTGAGGGCTGAAAGGCCTGGATGGCAACTGGAGTCAGATAGCAAGTCCTAAATGCGTGGTTCATGGCTTTCAAGCCTTGAAGTGAGGGTTTTCATGGGATGCGAAGGTTTGTACATGCCAAGTTTAGGGCATTTATTTGGAGCCCTAAAAGAAGGCCTACACCTCAGTTGTTATGTGCAGAGTGTTGTGAATCTCAAGGTTGTTGGAGATGTCATGATAAGGTATGTTTACTTGTTTCTCATGTTTATTGATTTCTAGGAGATGGAGGTGTGTCCTAGAGTTTAGGACATAAGTTTGATGCCCTAGTTAGGCCTTCTTCCTATGTAGAGAAACACCCTAATGTCTGTCGAAGATCTCAGTGGAGTTGCAACCCAATTAATGAAGAGGGTTGAGAACCTAGAAAGGGAGTATTGCCTTTGTGTAAAGACAAATATGATTTATGTAGAATTATTTGGTTTTTATAGGGTCTGAAATTATCTATATTATGGGAAAAACCTTAAGAAGAAGGGATAGTTAGAAGGGTTGACTTCGTAAAGGAAGAAAGGTCTAGTTTTGGACAGTGTTTGGAGAGCAACCCTAGTACAGTGAACAAGAGGGAAAAATTGTTATTGTTAGTGGGAAGCTTGATTTTCATGCCCTAGATAAGTAAATGCATGTGATATTTTAGTGATAAGAGGTTTGATAGTGCAAGCCCTAGGTATTTCATTATTGGAGCAGCAGGGAGACAACAAGAGAGCAGATTGTGTGCCCTAGTTTAGTGGGTTGAATATGGAAAAATTCAATGATATGAGGGAATATTGTTGAGCACTAAGTTCTGTCACCTTTGGAATAGCAAGGAGATGGATAGTGGACAGATTTAGAAGACCTCATGTACAGTCATCCTTGGAGCAGTGAAGGGACTATTAGGAGGCAAATTTTTATGGAGCTCTAGTTTAAGGATTTGGTGTGGCAAATCACTAACAAGAGGGTAGATCCAAAAGATCCTATGAGTAGACATATTGGAGGAGCAAGAGGACTGCTAGAGGGTAGATTGTTGAGCCTATGTCTAGTCATCTTGTAGTAGTTAGGAATGGTTGATAGTGGAAAATTGGGCAGCTAGAGATGCAAGAATTCTGAAGTTGATGAAGTTGGAATGATCAACAGATGGGGAGGCAAAGTACCTACCAAATGTGTTCAAGGTACGTGGACTAAAAGGGCTAAGTAGAGTGCTCCTTTAGCAACTAGGTTAAGTGTATTTTGTTCATGGTCGATTGGTTGTCATATTTTTTTACACCAAGCACTAGTTATATCCTTGTACCAAGGTTGTATGTAAGGGTCATCATCCAAACACGTTGGCATAATTTTACTTGATGTGATTATTTCATATATTTTTTTTCTTATAAAGAAATATGGATCATAGAAACCTCAACTCAGTATATATCCTTAAGACTTGTATTAAAGTTTGTAATATAACAAGTAGTGGGTTAAAAGTTAAAAATTGTCATGTGCATGAGATTGATTTACTGCTTTATGTTTTCCACTGTGCAAAGTAGTAGTTTTGTGGAATTTGAGTGTGTTTGGGATTGTGATTTTAGACTAAAACCAAATTCTTTAGTATCATGGAAAAATGAACATGGAATCATAATTATTTTGAAGGGCCAGTGGATCAAAGTGTGCACAACAAAACAAATAAGGGAGAGCTAAGAAATTTCCTAGAGCATGGAGTAGAAGGTTCAACTAAGGACATGGAGATGTGGTCCCGATTGGCTAGGTGATGAGATGGGATGGAAGTTTTGGTGGATTGGTGGAGAACCTATTGAAAACAATTTTTTGTGTGGTATGTTGTAGACCATAGAATATCAATGAATTTTCGTGGATCGTTGGGACTACTTGTGGGATGCTTTGGCATGAATGAGTTGGATTTGTGTGAAGGACAAGATGATGGTAGGATAATATCTTCATTGGATAGTGATGTGGTACATCCAATATTGGAGCCATTTTCACATGTGGTGTTTGATCTAGGAGGATGAGATTTCTTACTAAGCTAGGTTATGGTGGTGATGGCCCTGTTTTCAACTGCAACTTATATTGAACTTATAGGAAAAAATTTCAGTAGTCGTGTGAACCAATGGAGGTTGTATAGATTCAGAGGGAGTATAGATTCAGATGTATATTCCGTATGGAAGTTTGAATCTTCCATTTCTGGTGAGATGAGGTAGAGACACTACCAAGACAAGTATGGTTCATTATACAGGGTATGTTGCAGTGGTAAATTCCAAATATTAGGCTAAAGTCGCCAACGATGATGGTTACTTCCATGCAATGGAAGTACCTCCCTCATTAAGAGGGACTGTTGATTTTTGTAGCTTGGGAGGTACTCTCGCAACCTTAGGGAACTGGGTCTAGGAGAATCTTGACCAAAATGGTTTTGTGGGTAGTGTATCCAAGCAATGGAATTTTCACCCAAAGTTATGTGTGTGAAAAAAAGTCAAGAAATAATTATTTATTCATTTTTGCAAGTTGAGAAAATGTTGACGGTGTTGGACTCGCCAACATGTCAAGGGGATCTCACCAGTAAGAAGTCCCAATTAGACCTCAGACGGTTTGATGTAGGAGTCCTAACAATGGGTCATAAAGTAATGCCTTGACCGCAATGTTTCACAGAGGAAATTAATATAACTCTATTAGTAGCAAGGGTGTGACTGTTGTAGTGAGTCAAGGAAGGTGCATGAGAGGTTCTAACACAGGTGGGTTGAGATGAGTGCACCCTTTGGAAACCTATAAGTGTACGTAGCTAGGAAGGGAACACACGAGTGAAGATGCATCACAAGCTAGAAAGCAGGTCATTCTAGCAATCCAAAGTGATGGTTAAACCAATAGCACATCTGCAACAAGATTCATATAATTGCATACAAAACTGTTCATAAAAAACTACGTAATTTAAACAACATACATTGCTATAGCAACCAAAAAATTCCAACTACAATAACAACATATGCATGAAAAAGTGTTGGCTCTTATTATTATAAAGAAGTGTAAGCTCCAATCATACAATACATCGATGTAAACCTGCTAGCCCCAACAGTGGAACGTTACAACCACATCTGCCTACTCCTCCAAAGAGATGAGCTAGCTCCATGCAGTGGAGAAGCCAAGGCGCGTTACAATACATTCCAAGCTCTCTCCAAGATAGTCTTATTGGAGGCTTGGCTGACCAAAATCCTATACAATGAGTTATGAGGGACTATTTATAGCAAAGGGTGGGATGACCCTTGACATTCCCCTTTGTGGCCATTTAACTACCGTCATGACTCTTCACATACTCTATGACAGTTACATCCACTATTGACACTTGATTTACACTTGACATGACTCAACATTACAATGCACATGTACCCATGTGAACAAAATGGCTTGAGAAAGCCAAACTAGTCATCACTCTGACTAAGACAACTATAGAAGTCCAACTACTCGGCATCCTCATGTTGATCGACAGTAACGTATTGATGCCAAGATTTTTAGTCTTTGATAGTGTCCGTGTGTTTCGTGGTGACATCCATCTGAAACCTGAACCTTGCCTCCATAACATCCAGGTACACTGCTCAGGATCCTTTGTCTAGCTCATCTAAAATCATGTGCATCATTGTCTTCAATGTAGTCGAACCAGCAACATACTTATGCATGATGTTTGCATTGATAGGCAAGTCTAGGCTGGTGGTGATGAGCATCAACTTGTCGAAGTATGAGTCAAGCTCTAGCCTGACCTGCTTATTTTTCTTCGCTTGGGTGAGAGTCCAAATTGATGGGATTGCATGTGTACGCACCACAACATCCATGCTCTTGAATACTCATGCATGGAAAGCCTATATGCTAGTGATGAGTTGCGGGAGGTCCTCATGGTTCCGGATCTGACTCTGGATACGCACTTTCAGCTCGAACGCATTTGGCCTCATCATCTTTGGAAAGTGAAGTGGGGCTCCCTTGTACTTCATTGTCCATGTTTGCATGTCATCAACAACAACATGCATGTTCGTCAAGATGCGTGCTCTTCTAGCACATCATTGCTGCCATCCGTTGAGATGGATGACTGCCTTGTGCATAGTACCAAACTTGGAGTACAATGCTCGCATAACTGTGTTAAGGGACAATACTTCATCTAGTATTGCCCTCTTCAGTTCAGCTCAGGTGGACATTGTCACCAAGTCTCCTCCTTGCTTGGCGACCTGTAGTTCCTTTGCCATTCGCTCATTCTCAGCGATCAGAAAACGAACACTTGAGATAGTGGCTTCGGCATACACTTTGGTTGCATCAGCCAAGGCAGCTGAATGTTTGTTCACATCAATCATGATCACTCATTCCTCAACTTGTGCAGGGGATGTATGATCCTCCGGAGTTGGTACTCTGTGAGACTGTACAACTCTATGATGAGATTCATCCAATGAGATGTTGTGCATCTCTCTTTCTAGATGACCAACAAGGATCCCAGTGCCTCCTTGGTCATCCAAGGCTTTCTCATAATCTAGATGCATTGAAGTGGGTGAGGTTACCTCTTCATGGCAAGGCATGAGGTCAATGTCCTGTTCCAACTCCTGCTACTCCATGTTTGCATCCAACAGTTGAAGTTCTTGTTCTATCTCATGAACAAAGTCTCGCTCCTACGATGGTTCACCTTGTTCACCTGATGCCAGCTTTTCTAATGAATAAACTACTTGTGAGGGTGTTTCTTTGTCTATTTGCAAATTTTTCACCCCCTACTGTATCTGCTACTATTACGCTTCCCTCTCTTTTTTACGTAGCTCTTGTTCTTTCTGGAGTTTCTCCCTTAGTTCATGCAACTCCTTCTCCGCTTCTTCCATTCTCTTCCTATCCCTCTGCCTTCGCGTGATTCGCTTGTCGCATTGGTGCCTCTTTGCCTCTATAGCCATAGTTGATTGCTCTACAAGTGGATCTACTTGAAACTTGCAGTTTTTCTCCTCCTCCATGCGATCGAAAATCTTCCTCTTCCCTTTGTCATGCACTGGTATGCTTGGCTCTGTTGCCTCTACTTGCTACTACTACTGCTAGTGTTCTTCGTGATGTTGCTTTGCTAACCACTCCACAATGAATCCAACCTATTCATTGGGTCTAGAGGAACTGTAGTAATACCTCCATGAGTCTTCCTCAACCCAATGAAATTCTCTGTGGATCTCGTTGAACTGAACTCTCGTGCAATGATCCTTCACAATGTAATGTGGGTCATACAAATTGAAGCTTCAGAGGTTGAACAGGTTCTTCTTCATCTATTCTGCTTTGAAATCTGCTTGCTTGATACTCTAGATCTCATATAACCCAATCCACAACAGAAGAGCGGGCCAAGGTGTTGTCTTCTTCCGATGCAGTCTAGATGTTAATCCTGTTGAGATGTGATATGCTACTTCCTGCATGACAAGAACATCCAAGGAAAAATTTGGCAGAACATGCGAAGGCTTCTTCGCACTAAACATTCGGATGAAAGTGCTGATGGTGAGGCATACCAATCTGCAATGCCTATCAATGCCTCCATTGCTTCCTGTGACATGCAAGGTGGATCATGTTCGAATATCATCTTGTATGCTGTGGTGACAAAATTATTGGATAGCCGTGATATTACAACTCTGAAGCTGCATTTGGACAACAAATTGAAATATGTGATCACAACAATCTCCACCGATGACCATGCCCACTCCAAGCCTGGGAACTCCTATCGGGCATAGACTGCATCTAAGATGTACGTGGACATGTAAATTTCTACATGCATACCTCCGGGTGACTGTCGAGCCTTCGTTACTTGTTCGTTTAGCTGATGAGCCAGTATGTGGACTACCAGATTTATTTTTCATTATATTCCTTTCAATGTTACAATACATATTTATACATGCTGAAGCATCCAATACCATGGACTGAAAACCATCACGTCCAAAAAACATGTGCGAAAATCATGCACAAAGCCATACATGGGTCCACCCAACCTAACATAGGGTCCAAAACCAAAATTTTCCGGGGTGCTGCCCCGAACCCCATAAAATGGGGTTACAAGTACCCCTTAAACCCCCTGTGACCTCCCCCCCGACCCCCGGTTAACTACGTGGGCTATTCGTGTAAAGAATATAACACAACCCAACATTCTCCCACTTGTTGTTTTCTTTCCATAGGGGGCCACAAGAGAGCTTAGTCATTTATCTAGCACAACAACACCCATTGTTTCTCTACACCAAGAGAACTTCTTAGAGCTCATAGGTTTTATCAATGGATCTGCAATATTCTTCAAAGTGTCCACCTTTACCAACAACACCTTTTTGTCTTCTATCATATCCCTCACAAAGTGATACTAAACATCAATGTGCTTTGTCTTTGAATGATATGCGGGGTTCTTTGCCAAGAAAATTGCACTTTGGCTGTCACAGTCTATCCTTATAGCTTCCTATACTAACCCCATACTTGAACACAATCTCTGCGACCAAACTGCTTCCTTTCTTGCATGAGTGGCTGCCATGTATTCTGCCTCTGTAGTTGATAGTGCCACTACAAATTATTTCTTACTCATCCAATTGACTGGACCTCCAAAAAGGTTAAACACATACTCACTTGTAGATCTTCTCTGATCCAGATCTCCATCCCAGTCTGCATCAATAAAGTCATGAATATCCAACACTCTGTCCAATCCTGGTCTTCCTTGGTAGCATAAACCATAATCACTAGTGCAACGCAAATACCTAAAAAACTGCTTCACTGTTGTCCAATGCTCCCTTCCTGGTTTTGACATAAACCTGTTCAATACTCCCACTGCATGTGCAATGTCTGGTCTAGTATAGACCATTGCATACATCAGGCTACTGACTGCACTTGCATATGGAACAGAGGACATGTCCTCTTCCTCTTCTTGTGTCTTGGGACACTGTTCAACAGATAACCTTACACCTACAGGAATAGGAACCTTCACCGGTTTACTATCCTGCATATTAAACCTCTGCAGTATTGTCTCAACATACTTCCTCTGGTTTAACCAGAGCTTCCTCTTTTCCCGATCTCTTTTAATTTCCATGCCCAAAATATAGTTTGCAGCACCAATATCTATCATGTCGAATTTGGAGGAAAATTAGGTCTTCAAATCCTGGATAATTTCTTTGTCATTTCCAACCAGCAACATATCATCCACATACAAAACCAAATAAATAGCACGGTCACCAATTAATTTAAAATACACATAGTGATCTGCTTTGCTTCTAGTGAAGCCAAGTCCCCATATAAATGTATCAAATTTCTAATACCACATCCTTGGTGACTATTTTAACCCATACAGAGACTTCTTTAACTTGCATACCAGTTCTTTCTTACCCTTCACCGCAAAGCCTTTAGGTTGCTTCATGTAGATTTCCTCTTCCAGATCCCCGTGAAGAAATTTTGTCTTCACATCCATCTTTTCTACTTCAAAATCAAAAGCAGCAACAATAGATAAAAGTAATCTAATAGAAGTTACCTTGGAAACAGGAGAAAACATATCACCAAAATCAATTCCCGACACCTAGGAATAACCTTTTGCTACCTACTGAGCTTTGTATTTCTCCACTTTTCCTTCTGAATTTGTCTTCTTTTTGAACACCCATTTGCTGCCAATGGGTTTCCTTCCAACCAACAACTCCACCAGATGCCAAGCCTCATTTTTGTGCAAAGATGCCATTTCATCAACCATGGCCTCTTTCCGGAGTTTTCCATCCTCTGAATCCACTACTTCCTTCACTGTTCTGGGATCATCAACAGTAACAAACAAAGAAAAATTTGAACAGAAAGTAGATGGACTATACCTTTCTGGCTGCCTTCTTTCTTGAAGTGATCTTCTCACAACGGGAGTTTGTGGCTCTTCATCTTCTGATTCCTCCTCTGCTATAGAGTCTAATTCCTCCTCCTTTAGCTCAAACTCTATCTTCTCAGGTTCCTTTGGTTGGACTTCATGTTTAATAACATTTTTCACCTCTCTGAACACCACATCTTGGTTGTACACAACCTTCCTTGTTACTGGGTTCCAAAGCCTATAACCCTTTAAACCATCCTTATACCCAATAAATATGCACTTTTCATATTTACTGTCCAACTTGGTTTGTTTCTCCTTTGGAACATGTACATATGCATCACATCCAAATACCCTCAGATGTGAAAGAGAGGGTTTCTTACCAGTCCATACCTCTTGCGGAATATTATCCTCCAATGCTGATGAAGGTGACCTATTGATTAGGTAACATGCAGTATCCACCGCCTCTGCCCAGAATTCTTGTCCTAACTCGGCACCACTGAGCATGCTTCTCGCCCTTTCCATCAACATCTTATTCATTCTTTCTGCAACTCCATTTTGCTGAGGTGTATATGGAGTAGTCTTCTATCGTGATATACCACACTTCTTATAGAACTCTTCAAATTCATTGCTGCAAAACTCTCCACCATTATCTGTCCTCATTACCTTTATCTTCTTCTCTGTCTGATTTTCCACGAGAGCCTTAAATTATTTAAACCTGTCAAAGGCTTCAGATTTATTCTTAAGGAAATATATCCATGTATTCCTTGAGAAGTCATCTATAAATGATACATAGTACACAGACTTACCCAGTGATGGACCCTTCACAGGTCCAAACACATCACTATGCACAAGTTCTAATATATGTTTTTCCCTCTTTCTACCAGAGGGGAAACTCACACGATTCTACT
Organism: Pinus taeda; assembly: GCA_000404065.3. Taxonomy (NCBI): domain Eukaryota; kingdom Viridiplantae; phylum Streptophyta; class Pinopsida; order Pinales; family Pinaceae; genus Pinus; species Pinus taeda. The sequence continues at coordinate 68,881 of APFE031377863.1, forward strand.
TCCCATATACACAATTTTCATAGAAATCAAAATCCAGAGAGCTATTACTCATACCTTCTACCATACCTTTACCATGAAGTATTCAAAGGCCCTTCTCTCTAATATGTCCAAGCCTTTGATGCCACAGCATGGTCTTCTGCTCCACTTTCAGGAACCACAGAACTATTGCACCCATCAATAACGGTGCTACCTTGCAGCTTGTACAAAGTTCTAATCCAAAGTCCCCACATCAATACAAGTGCTCCCCGAACCATTTTGAAATTATCCTTCTCGAACACTGTTTTTACACCTGCGTCATCAAGCTTGCTTACATAAATCAGTTTTTTGGCTAATGCAGGAATATGTAGAACACCTAGAAGCGTTCTAACCCTTCCACCTTGCAACTTCAACTTTACTTTTCTGCGACCAACGATTCTAGCCTTCCTATCATCCCCCAAGAAGGCATCACTGCCATCATATTTCTCATACTCGCAGAACCACTCTCTATGGGGAGTGAAGTGAAAGGATGCACCTGAGTCAATCAACCATGCCTCATGATATACAAGTGTACTTGAAGAAGCCAAGTACACATCCCCACCTTCATCTGAGGTGGTTTTCGCCTCTGCAGAAGCAGCCTCATTAGATCCCTTTCCTCTGTCAGGAGATTTAGATTTACAGTCCCTTTTGAAGTGGCCTTCCTTTCCACATTTCCAGCACACCACCTTTACAGGTTTTCCTGGAGATTTAGATCTCCCTCTAGATTTAGATCTCCCACTCGATGACTTATTTTTGTTTCTGTTCTGGGAATATCCTCATACAGAGAAGGCATCACCAATATGGCTCTCCATATTTTTCCATCTCATCTCCTCCGTCAGCAAGGCTGAGACTATTTCATCAAACTGCAAGGCAGTTGCATTGCTACCTATTGCAATAACCAAACTATCCCACGAATCTGGTAGAGAACATAAAAAACGGATGAACTTATCTTCATCTGAAATTTTAATATCAACAGATGCTAACTGACTTACCACAGTATTAAATGCATTCAGATGGTGTCACTGAGTCTCCATCTTTCATCCTCAGGTTATACAGTTTTTTCCGTAGGAATAGTTTATTCACCAGAGACTTAGATTGGTACAAAGTCCCTAACTTGTCCCATACAGCCTTCGCCATGGCTTCCTCTGATACATTCAACAATACTAAATCTGAGACACACAATCGTATTGTGCTCTTTGCCTTCTGATCCATTTTCTTCCATTCTTCATCAGACACTCCCGTTGGTTTAGTACCCAGATCTGTCGTGATCCACTGATATTTATCTACCAACAGATCCTCCATCTTGAGTTTTCACAATTCAAAACTTTGACCATTAAATTTCTCGATCTCTATCTTTCCACTGCTTGCCATCTTCTTTCACCACTAGAATTGATCTCGTAGATCTCCCACTGAACAAGGTCTACCACAGGCCCAAGAAAAACCCCTTAGCAATAAAGGCGTCCCCTTGAAGCCAAAATAGCTCTGATACCAAATGTAGGTTTTAACCCTGCACTGAAATTACTTGCATATGAATTCTAAAACACATAAAATAAACAATGCGAGAGCATAACACATAAAACACATATACACAGAGATTTTCCCCTGGATCCCAAAACTGAGACTACCAGCTTGATTTTTCATTATATTTCTTTCAATGTTACAATACATATTTATACATGCCAAAGCATCCAATACCATGGACCAAAGACCACCGCGTCCAAAAAACATGTGTGAAAATCATGCACAAAACCATAGGTGGGTCCACCCAAGCTAACATAGGGTCCAAAACCAAAATTTTCCGGGGCGCTGCCCCAGACCCCATAAAGTGGGGGTATGCGTACCCCTCAATCCCCCTGTCACCTCCCCCCCTCTAACCCCCGGTTACCTACGTGGGCTAGTCGTGGAGAGAATATAACACAACCCAATATCTTGGCCATATAGTCAGCATGCGAATATGACCAAGTATTGATATGCCTTCCTCAGTATCTTCGCCTTGTAGATCTGGTTGGCTGTCATCCTAAAATGAGTTGGCTCCTTTACCCTGTCCTTTAGAATGTCTTTGGAGTTAGCCTTGTTGTTGGGTAGGCCGAATAGAGTCTCCATGGAAATAATGGGCTCTTACATATAATACATCTCGTCATAATCTTGTGCCCAAAAGGTCGCAAGCTTCGTCCCACTTACACTGCTCAAGGTCATCGTCTCAAGATCAGTGTGAGAGACAATCCAATGTATCATGTATGTGCATGGGAACGTGAGGTATCTGCATGCAATCTGGTACAAGGCAAACTTTTGAATGTTCATGTACACGTGACCATCTTCGAGGTCTTCCCCAAAAGTGCCTGTGAATGTTTCATTAACCTCTTGCCACTTCAGTTTGATGTCCTTGTCTAGATACAACTTTGTATCTTCATAGATCAGTAGATTAGAGGACACCTGCTCAGCTGTTGCTCCAGCTACATTTCCATCAGTGTCCTCTGATCTTGTTCTCTTGGAAGCCATTGAGACAGATGAACACTTGAAAGATCTTGAGACAAGCAACATGCATGGCAAGAAATATGTTAGTGAAAACAAAGAAAATTTGGGGAATGACAAAACACATACGAGGGAAACTGATGAGTAAGAGTGCGCAATTTCTTCTGGGAGGCTGGGTGATTGGCTACTAGAACTGTGCAAAAGGCAGTTTGGGCTATCTGGGAGGCAGCGCTGGCTGTTGGATCTACGAAATATGCAATCCATACTGGTTGATGGTTGTTGTGATTGCGTGATGCACAATTCTAGCTGGGAAGGACTGCAGGCCCAGAACTACATTGCAGTATTTATGGGTCAGCAGTCACTGTCCTCCAGAAATGTACAAAATAGTCCTAGAGGCTAGTGTTGGGCATAAATGTGCATTTATGGAGAAGAATGTGGAGCCTTCCATCCCCAGATTGTGCAATGCAGTCTCAGTGAAGGCAGAGTCTGGGCCAAGGTTGGCCCGACTCACCGACGGGAAACTGAAAGCAAATAAGACAGTGAATGCATGGAAACACTAAGTGATAGTAGAAGTGATTGATAGTGCATGAAAAACATGAATGAAAGATTCAGCAAATAGATCAACATGCATGTGGGTGAAGCGATTCGTTGGTTCAGCGAACATCTGTGCAAAATAGTTTCAAGCATGCGACAACAGTGAGATAGCAAGAAAAACTGAAACAGATCTACGACAAGCTAGTATACATGTAAACGACATCAAGTGTTCAAATAGATCAAGAAAGCATAACTCACACAAGTGAATACACAAAAAACAACAGAAATGCTGAAAAAGACAATTTGATGCAACTTACCCGTGAATAGTTGAGCTGGATGTGTCGAAGAGTCCTGGATGTGTTGTGCGATGTTAGAGCTCCAAGATCGATGTGATTGAATGAGCTCTAATGCATCAAATAAATAAGTTTGGGCTCATGATGCGCATGCCACAAATCTAGGAAAAAATGACACTTGGAGGGAAGTTTCTAAAACAACTTTGCATGTAATCCTCGGATGCTAAAAGTAGCTCCCTAAATCATGGGATGCCTTTTGGATGTTTCCTTTTGCTATTCTAGGAATAGAAAGTCATGCATGCATTAAAATCAATTTTCCTTGGTCCCGGGTGGAACTAGTCAATTAGATTGTTCATGCATGAAGCTGCTCAATTTCTTGAGGAAAATGCGCATTTTTGGTTGGGAGCTGGGTTGACTGCCCAGGAAGTTTGCACAATTTTAGGGCAGAGCAGCTGTCTGCTGCCCAAATTTGTGCAAATTCTGGGCTTAGCAGCCCTACTAGGAAAATTGCTCAACTCCTGCTGGGAGTGTTGACTGGCATAATTATGCAATCTTGAAGCCCAACAGGTTGCCAGATAGGATTGCACAATTTTCTTGGGGAACCTACTCAGCCTGCAGTTGGACCAAGTCTGGGTGAACAACCTTTGATGGGAATTGATCAAACTATGATCGACGGGTTGCCTCCATGCAAGAAAGACACTTAAGCTTGTGTACTTGACGAAGCAAGACAAAATGCTGTGAAAGGTTGTAGGGAGGCTCCAAAATGGGCTAAGGAAAAATTTTGGAGGATGGTTGTAGCCGCTACAACAGAATCCTTAAAGAAGATAAGGGGACATAAGGCAACCTTGAAGGTTCTTGATCAATTGATAGAAATCAATTTCCTTAAAATATTTGGGGTTTCATGAATAAAAGTCAAGTCAGCTAGGATTGAAGTGACACCCCTTGAGGGATAGGTTTTTCCTCATAGAAGGCTATAAGAAGGAAGGAGGGGAGGGTCATTTGTTCACCATCCAAGAGAAATTAGATCAAGTGGAGGATCAAGTATGAGGTGGATGCAGTGAAAAATGAGCCTAGTTTTAGTTGGAGAGGAGACATGTTTGCATTTTTTATTAAGATCCTATTCGAGTCGAGTTTGTAGATCTCTAGGTAGAATTTATGCACAAGTTCATTGCAAATTATTTTGTGTTCTGGATGAAATTTGATATGTTTAGGAGGGATGAGACCCCTGCAGTAGCTAGGTCGGAGGGTTGTAAAGTATGTTCTTGAGGGATGAAAGGCTTGACTAGCAGTTGGAGTAAGACCGTAAGTCCTAAAGGGGTAGCGCATGGTTTTCATGGCTTAAAGTGAGGGTTTGTGTGGGATAAGAAAGTATATACAAGCCGAGTTTAGGGATGTTATGTGGAGCCATAAAGGAAGGCCCAAACCTCAGTTTCTGTATGCACAAGGTCATGAATCGAAAGGTTGTTGGAGACATCATGATAAGATGTGTGTACTTGGTTCTCTTGTTGATTGATTGCTAGGAGATGGAGGATTTCCTTAGGGTTTACGATAGAAATTTGATGCCCTAGTTAGGGATTTTTCTGTGAAGATAAACATTCTAATTTATGTCCAATATTGCAGTGGAATTTTGGCTTGTATTTGTGAATAATGGAGAGGGACGAGACCCTAGAAATGGAGTATTAGTAATTACCTTTGTGTAAAGACCACTCTAATTTATGTGGCATAATCTAGTTTTTAGAGGGGCTGAAATACTCTCTGTTGTGGGTGTTAGCGCTTGAGATTTCACCTCAGGCTGAGAAAGGCAAATCTTCAAGGCTACATCAAACCATTTCACCTCGTAGCTAGCCCTACGAGGTATGAGAAGGCTCTCTCGGGTCAAACTCGGTGGATTTTTTCAATGGGAAGAGTTGACCAATTAGAAACAATGATTTTAGGCTAGTAAACTGATAATGAGGGTTGATTTGGGGGTTTTAATTAAATAACGGGGTTTTTCTGGGCTCCATGGGCAAAATCACAGCTTCAAACAGAGAAATATAATGGACAACACAGGTTGACGACTGAGGCAAGGTAGGCAAGGAATTTAACATCAAATCCGGATTTAAATGGGATGGCAAGACCGGTGAGGAGCTGACAAGGGAAAACAATAACTTTGAATCCTTGTCAAACAGAAGAAAACATTGAATTGAACAAACTTATAGGCAGAGCATATAATACTATGAATTCTACCTAAACACTTAATTTTCTCAAGTAGAAATGATCATGAGGTGAATGAAACATAACAGTTTACATATGAGACAAAGAGAAAACTTATGCTAAATTAACATACCACATGAATCTCCGAAATCAGAGCTGTGAAATTTTCATTAAAAATCCCTCTGTCAAAAACTGTACAATGGAGCTCAGCTCTCCTCCAGCACTCAGAAAATCTCTCCTCTCTAACTCTCTCTTTACAAATGAAATTTTTAATACATTAAATAAAACTGCTGCCCAAAACAGGGGCGCTGTTTTAACTAACTACACAAAATTAACAAAAAAGAGTTACACCCATTCCACAAATAGAACAGTGTTCCCCTAAATCTGCTGATGATTTGGCTTATCAGGAGACAAAATCTGGAGCAAAGATCTCATGAAATCATGACTGAGAATTGAAATTGGCAAATGCGTTTCTCTTGAATTCTTATGATGGCTGACACATGGAATAAATGTTGGAGCGCAGATCTCCATAGGACCAGGTTTGAAATCAAATCGCATTCTCTGGCTGTAATAGATAATCCTAACTTCAGTTTGGTTAGCCACGTTGCATTTGCCATTTTAATAAAACAACTTTAAGCTAAAATCTTGTCCTTTCAACTCATGGTGACAACTGTACTGAGAGAGATTTGCGTGGTTTGGTTGCATTCAATAGCCCACAATCCACCTTCTAAGAGCCACATCGCTTGCAATCCCACAAAATCTCCAAAGAATCCCAACAATCTTTGGCGGAAATCATGGAACAAACTCCTGACTGTCGCAGGCTCCCCATTACTGAAACTCGTCATCTATTTACATTGAAAGTGATTTTCTTGGTATAGAGCTGTGCAGAGGAGGGGCGCTGCTCCATTTTCTGGCCAAGCATAGGACATGGTAATACTTGCAACAATTTTGCCGCACTCTTTCCAGAACCATACGCACACACCTTAGCACTACCATCCAGAAGAGTAATAGCATAGAGACGGAAATACACATGAATAAATTTGATTTGCAGAATGCCCAAATAATGCAATAACCGCCACCATGTCGCTAATGTGCCAGTTTGTCAACCGCAGCAAAGCCTTTGCGCAACTAGAAGAATCCTTAGCTGTTTGTTGTGGTTTATGGAAGCTTGATTCTTGCCAATGCCAACTTGAATTTCTTTTGCAATATTATAAGTAAATCCAGACTCTTTGCAAAAGCGCACCCAATTCACATCAAATCCCACCCTTGCAATTTCAAGAATATAGTCCAACACTGTGGCTACTTTGATTGGAACAGGTCTTTTATTCTAGACGAGAGTTTTCAACACTAGGAAGAAATTATCGAACATCATGTAAACTCTTTGATACGCAGTTGTCTGTCACAAGCATTGGATATTTCAACAATTACCGTGTCATCATTTTTGGAAGAGGCTGTTTCCAAGGCTCTTCATCCATCCTCATATATACGTGGTCTGTGGCACCCTAATGAAAAATCGAACACTGGTTGGGGGTCGTTATCCTCTGTCTCATTCATGTCTACAAATAGCTGGCTCATAACCCTGTCTCCTACAGATATTGCACCACTGCTATGTTCCCGTGCAACAGCCAGACCATCTATCTCATCAAAAACAAATAACTGAGGGAGCTGCGGCTCTTGCTTTTGCAAATAAAGACCGAATGTATTCTTCAGATTCTCCAACCCATTTGCTATAGTTAGAGCCCCTGCGCACAGGCTTTTATGATTTATTTCTTCCATACGATGCCCAGCCTTTAATACGCTATTGCAATCAAGACCCCAAGGAAATCGACCTCTTATTGCTTTGTCTTTCTACCTTTGTTACAGTTACATCAAAGTCACATGGATCCACGCGTTTGAGAATACACATGTACAACCAACCAAATGAATGTCTCCTCAGAAATTTGAATCTTTGCTACAAGGAAAGCTCACACGGTCATCAAGGAAGAAGAGCGCTCAGTTTAGCCTTGTTTACAGTAAGATGCATCTGCCTTGCTTTAGGAGTAGCGTCCACTCTCAAAACTTTTTAAAGTTCTAGAAGGAAATTTCTGTGCTCTTTAGATATAAAAACATCACTGGCTTCTAGAGTAGATATTTGTGCTGGTGAAACTTTTACTCTGTTCTGAGATTAAACTGGAAGATAATTCAGAAGACTTAAATCGTGCTTTATCGAGACCAGCTGGTCCTCCTCCAGTTTAGCATCATCAAACCTTGGGGTTTGACACTTTTAAATTTCGACTTTTACCAGAACCTTTTGCACGTCCTAGATTAGAACCTAAGACATATTCTGCATACTTGACATTTCCATATCACTGCTAACTGGATTATCAACAATATATTTTCAAGCACATCATCTCTTCTTGAATTCTTAATTCCATTTGAAATTTTACATGAAATTTTATTGGAATCTTGACTTTTTGAAGTTTTATCTGATTGAATACCAGCTGCCCTGAGCAACATGTCTGATGCTTCCTTACTGCAACTTTTTAGTAGACTTGATGCTTCTCTAGGTGTTCGGACAATTCCTTGCAATCTGCCACACTGCATCATCTTTCGCAAAGGCACTTCTAGATCATCCTCATCACGTTCTTTAGCCACATTTTCATCAAAATTTATCTTTGTCTTCTGGTTTTGAGTTAGCGGAACTGTTTGGCCCATATTTGATGTTTTGCTTTCTTTTGTTTGTGCAGGGATAAGAGCTTGAAGTTGCTGCTGATTTTTGAAGAGTTGGAGCATAAATTACATAATTTAAAACAATACATTATGATTTCTTCTTCAAAACAGGGTTTTGAAGAAGAATCAATCTCTGACGTGAGACGGAGTCTAACATCGGCTCCATTTGGGATGGCAGCTGCCGCTTCCTGGAGGTGCCAAGAACCGCAGAACTTTGGGAGAGCAGACAGTGCCTCCACCCATTGGGCAATGGAGTCATCATCAACACAACTCTTGAATTATTTTCAAACTGAAACTGAACTCAAACAATCTTCAAGCAAACTAAAACCAAATGCTGCCCTTATGGCTGCTTATTTATTTACATAGCTACTCTAATCTACCGTACAAACACTAGATCAGGTAATCCTAAAATGCCAAATTAGCCATTTAAGTAAACCTGAGATTGATGCCGCTTGAAAATGCTGCCACGAGGTCACAGATGCAGTTGCTGGCAGCCCTTCATGCATGTACTGACCCTGGTCATGGAAAAGACAGTCTGATTTGTCAATCAAACTGAAAAACATGTCCATATATACCGCAATAGGATCACGGAAGCCAATCTCTGTTGGCTGCCCCAACTCTGCAAGACATACTTCCAGCTGCACATTGTCAATGTAAACCTCTATAGGCAAGTCTATGACTTCTTTTTGCGATGGAGGAAGGATTTCCAAAAACTTTTTAGGGTCTTGGAAATCGTATGACTGAATCTGCTCATCGAGATACTGAATCTCATTTTCAACTCTTTCAACAACTAACTCACTAAATCTAGTTTTGCCTTCAAGATGAAGCTTCGGAGATTTCAAACATTGAAGGAAAATACTGAAAAATTCTTCATTAATTTCAATATCTACTAACCTCTCTCTAACTTCGTTTAGAGCTTCACAAAGTGCAGGGTCTTCCACATACCCTACCATTGCATGAACAGAACAGCATGCGTTGGAGTGTCTGGATCGAGTTGGAGTCGACAGTGAATGATTTCAGCCTGTCAAGTGCCTGATCGTTGTTCACCATCAACAATCAGATCTGAACTTGATACATGTACTGGGGTAAAGTGTCAATGAAGCGCTACTTTCACAAGCTCACGGAGATTGACTGAAGCAGCGTTTATCTACTAACGCTGATGTAAAACAAGAGCGTGTTCGAAGCTACCTGGCGTATCTTCAGACTCCGTCAAGACTTAAGAAATCACACCACAATGAGCAAATTACAAATTTGTTCTCCCCAGTATGGTCGCCAATATGTTAGCGCTTGAGATTTCACCTCAGGCTGAGAAAGGAAAATCTTCAAGGCTACATCAAACCATTTCACCTCGTAGCTAGCCCTATGAGGTATGAGAAGGCTCTCTCGGGTCAAACTCGGTCGATTTTTTCAATGGGAAGAGTTGACCAATTAGAAACAATGATTTTAGGCTAGTAAACTGATAATGAGGGTTGATTTGGGGGTTTTAATTAAATAACGGGGTTTTTCTGGGCTCCATGGGCAAAATCACAGCTTCAAACAGAGAAATATAATGGACAACACAGGTTGACGACTGAGGCAAGGTAGGCAAGGAATTTAACATCAAATCCGGATTTAAATGGGATGGCAAGACCGGTGAGGAGCTGACAAGGGAAAACAATAACTTTGAATCCTTGTCAAACAGAAGAAAACATTGAATTGAACAAACTTATAGGCAGAGCATATAATACTATGAATTCTACCTAAACACTTAATTTTCTCAAGTAGAAATGATCATGAGGTGAATGAAACATAACAGTTTACATATGAGACAAAGAGAAAACTTATGCTAAATTAACATACCACATGAATCTCCGAAATCAGAGCTGTGAAATTTTCATTAAAAATCCCTCTGTCAAAAACTGTACAATGGAGCTCAGCTCTCCTCCAGCACTCAGAAAATCTCTCCTCTCTAACTCTCTCTTTACAAATGAAATTTTTAATACATTAAATAAAACTGCTGCCCAAAACAGGGGCGCTGTTTTAACTAACTACACAAAATTAACAAAAAAGAGTTACATACATTCCACAAATAGAACAGTGTTCCCCTAAATCTGCTGATGATTTGGCTTATCAGGAGACAAAATCTGGAGCAAAGATCTCATGAAATCATGACTGAGAATTGAAATTGGCAAATGCGTTTCTCTTGAATTCTTATGATGGCTGACACATGGAATAAATGCTGGAGCGCAGATCTCCATAGGACCAGGATTGAAATCAAATCGCATTCTCTGGCTATAATAGATAATCCTAACTTCAGTTTGGTTAGCCACGTTGCATTTGCCATTTTAATAAAACAAATTTAAGCTAAAATCCTGTCCTTTCAACTCATGGTGACAACTGTACTGAGAGAGATTTGCGTGGTTTGGTTGCATTCGATAGCCCACAATCCACCTTCTAAGAGCCACATCGCCTGCAATCCCACAAAACCTCCAAAGAATCCCAACAATCTTTGGCGGAAATCATGGAACAAACTCCTGACTGTCGCAGGCTCCCCATTACTGAAACTCATCATCTGTTTACATTGAAAGTGATTTTCTTGGTATAGAGCTGTGCAGAGGAGGGGCGCTGCTCCATTTTCGGGCCAAGCATAGGACATGGTAATACTTGCAACAATTTTGCCGCACTCTGTCCAGAACCATACGCACACACCTTAGCACTACCATCCAGAAGAGTAATAGCATAGAGACGGAAATACACATGAATAAATTTGATTTGCAGAATGCCCAAATAATGCAATAACCGCCACCATGTCGCTAATGTGCCAGTTTGTCAACCGCAGCAAAGCCTTTGCGCAACTAGAAGAATCCTTAGCTGTTTGTTGTGGTTTATGGAAGCTTGATTCTTGCCGAAGCCAACTTGAATTTCTTTTGCAATATTATAAGTAAATCCAGACTCTTTGCAAAAGCGCACCCAATTCACATCAAATCCCACCCTTGCAATTTCAAGAATATAGTCCAACACTGTGGCTACTTTGATTGGAACAGGTCTTTTATTCTAGACGAGAGTTTTCAACACTAGGAAGAAATTATCGAACATCATGTAAACTCTTTGATACGCAGTTGTCTGTCACAAGCATTGGATATTTCAACAATTACCGTGTCATCATTTTTGGAAGAGGTTGTTTCCAAGGCTCTTCATCCATCCTCATATATACGTGGTCTGTGGCACCCTAATGAAATTCAAATCGAACACTGGTTGGGGGTCGTTATCCTCTGTCTCATTCATGTCTACAAATAGCTGGCTCATAACCCTGTCTCCTACAGATATTGCACCACTGCTATGTTCCCGTGCAACAGCCAGACCATCTATCTCATCAGAAACAAATAACTGAGGGAGCTGCGGGTCTTGCTTTTGCAAATAAAGACCGAATGTATTCTTCAGATTCTCCAACCCATTTGTTGTAGTTAGAGCCCCTGCGCACAGACTTTTATGATTTATTTCTTCCATACGATGCCCAGCCTTTAATACGCTGTTGCAATCAAGACCCCAAGGAAATCGACCTCTTATCGCTTTGTCTTTCTACCTTTGTTACAGTTACATCAAAGTCACATGGATCCACGCCTTTGAGAATACACATGTACAACCAACCAAATGAATGTGTCCTCTGAAATTTGAATCTTTGCTACAAGGAAAGCTCACACGGTCATCAAGGAAGAAGAGCGCTCAATTTAGCCTTGTTTATAGTAAGATGCATCTGCCTTGCTTTAGGAGTAGCGTCCACTCTCAAAACTTTTTAAAGTTCTAGAAGGAAATTTCTGTGCTCTTTAGATATAAAAACATCATTGGCTTCTAGAGTAGATATTTGTTCTGGTGAAACTTTTACTCTGTTCTGAGATTAAACTGGAAGATAATTCAGAAGGCTTAAATCGTGCTTTATCGAGACCAGCTGGTCCTCCTCCAGTTTAGCATCATCAAACCTTGGGGTTTGACACTTTTGAATTTCGACTTTTACCAGAACCTTTTGCACGTCCTAGATTAGAACCTAAGACATATTCTGCATACTTGACATTTCCATATCACTGCTAACTGGATTATCAACAATATATTTTCAGGCACATCATCTCTTCTTGAATTCTTAATTCCATTTGAAATTTTACATGAAAGTTTATTGGAATCTTGACTTTTTGAAGTTTTATCTGATTGAATACCATCTGCCCTGAGCAACATGTCTGATGCTTCCTTACTGCAACTTTTTAGTAGACCTGATGCTTCTCTAGGTGTTCGGACAATTCCTTGCAATCTGCCACATTGCATCATCTTTCGCAGAGGCACTTCCAGATCATCCTCATCGCGTTCTTTAGCCACATTTTCATCAAAATTTATCTTTGTCTTCTGGTTTTGAGTTAGCGGAACTGTTTGGCCCATATTTGATGTTTTGCTTTCTTTTGTTTGTGCAGGGATAAGAGCTTTTAGTTGCTGCTGATTTTTGAAGAGCTGGAGCATAAATTACATAATTTAAAACAATACATTATGATTTCTTCTTCAAAACAGGGTTTTGAAGAAGAATCAATCTCTGACGTGAGACGGAGTCTAACAGTGGGCAAAACCTTGAGAAGAAGGGATGGTTAGAAGGGTTGACTTGATTGTTGGCTTGATTTGGGCTGACCGAGGTTCAATCTATACTATGCACCAACAAAACCCTTGATCATTGACCCTTTCAGCAATGACCTGCAAGCAGATCGTAGTCTCACCCGAAGTGAATATGGGATGATGCAAAACCAGGTTTATGTAGCCTTGAAGGATTAGGAGATGTGGTATTATTATGTTATCTTATTCTTAGCATTTATAAATCAATTCACCACATTATGTTAATCACTTAAACATGCCATATAAAACCATAAACCATCACTGTGTTGAAGTAAATGCAACTGTAATAACTACTACTCTACAACAAATAATAAGAAAATATACACATCAAAACACCAAATTAACGTGGTTCACCTAGTGTAGGGCTACGTTCACAAGAACTGCTGCTTAATATAATGAATCTTTGAACAACAACTAGTTCTTGGTCTACGCACTAAGTTGTAGGTTGTCTACATACTTAGCTACAGACTTTTGTCCAGGCCTCCCTGCACTCAGCTACAGAGCCTTTCCTTTGCTACCAAATTACATATCACAATAATAATTCACCCATAACACTGATCTAGATCAAAACTAATGATTCTCTTCTTATTATTTTACCCTATATATACTATTACATTGTAGGGTTATGTTGTACCTTGCAAAACAACCCCCCATTTCATATTTATTATTATTCACAAAATCATTAAAATATGAAATGGGTCCCTTTCAAAATAAAATTGATGTCAATAACTCTTACTTTGTAAAATTCAACAAATCCAAGGAGCGCTTTATAAAGTTCCCATCAAAAGAAATATCCCTTTCAACATTGGAAATAAAGCAAATATGTGTTTATTGCGATAAAGCGATCGGAAGATCGCATATCGCAATAACATAAAGGATGCACCAACCAATCAAAAGGCTCCCCCCGACCCGATAAAGCTATCGGCGATATCGGCAATCGACATTTCCTTGTGTAACACTATTGCGCCCATCGGCAAAGCCCCGACCCGATAAAGCCATCGGCGATATCGGCAATCGGCATTTCCTTGTGTAACACTATTGCGCCCATCGGCAAAGCCCCGACCTGATAAAGCCATCGGCGATATCGGCAATCGGCTGTCCCCTTCATATCACAAGCTTTATTCATGACCCTTTCCCCAATCCGATATCGGCGATCGGCGATCGGTGGTAACCCCCCGTTGAATCCTTAATGCGCATATGGCCTTTCCCCGATCCGATATCGGCGATCGGCGATCGGCAGTATTCCAAACATCGTTAAAAGCTATCCTTGCACCCCTGCCCGATCCAATAAGATAAGGCACAGTTCTCAATGAAAAGTCGTTAGAGTGATTGGAAAGCTTGAGTTAATGACAATTAAGGCATAATCATTCCCGCTCGGCCGCCAGTGCGCCCATTGCATGATTTAAAAGATCTTTAGGCAAATATTGCACTAATGAGCATTTATAAGGTGGCAGGTCCTATACGGCCACTTAATGGATCCATCCTATCAGATCTGCCTCTAGATCATATCCGCGTTGTTTTATTAAAGGCAAAGTATATCGACGTTCTTCTTTCTATTTCACTCTCAATTGCGAGTTTTATTATTATCTCAGTATTACGCCAAAACCACCCTTCTGTGCAGATTATAGATTTACCAAGAAATTCAGACATAATGGGTAAGAAGCAGAAGAAAGTTACAGGCGTTATTGAATCACCATCCTCGCCACAGCCAAATAGTAAGAAAGGTTTGATATCAGATACAACGTGCGCAGGACTTGCCAGGACAACTTGGCAAGGAACTTATGATCTGCTAGAAGCCGAGAAGCCTGCGCAAGTGATAGAAGAAGCTACTGCAGATTCTACCAAAAAATCAGAGTGCACTCTCAAGGACTTGGCCGACTCTTTCCTACATAGGATAGCGGCAAGAGAGAAAATGCTTCCATACACCGATGTTATCAAATGGGCAAATGAAGAAATTCCTATCACAGACAGGACTTTTGTCGCAAACGACGGAAGGATTTTTGGATCCTTCAAGCCAGAGGATTTGAGGCAAATGTATCATTTTCCTGTGCCAGAGAAGGTTTACAATAGTGCATTTCTGGAGAAGTTCGCAAGTGAGAATGAAACTGAGTCTGAACCTATCAAAGATTGGAGACAGAACCCAGCTAAGCACAAGCATGAATCCTCCGGTAAGTACTCAGTCGACTCCTTGTGTTCACCATATTGCTATGCCGCTATAATGATGTGTAGATTATGGGGTCTTCATGACTCCACCAATTTTACTATCGAAATGGTTCCCCTCATGGAGGCGGCAATCAACAGTTGGATTATGGATTGGGCCACTATCCTTTCAGATAAGCTTGCCCTTGCCATCAGAGAATATAGAAATAAGACCAGAGTTAGCGAGAGGTTAATCCCTCCTTTCTATTACAGTGCCTATATTTTGGATACCTTGTGTTTTAATTCCGAATTTCCCATTCTCGGTTGGAGGTGGACCGCACAGGATCCCTCCCCCATCCATATTTACCATCGTAAGATGTGGAAGTCATCTCACAAAGCCCACTTGTATCATATCTGTAATGGTTTCATGATTCCTATTTATTATGCCATTTTTAATAAGCCCATTCCAAGGATTTCTTACTTAGCCTCTTTTGACCTGCCGTCAGTAGGTAGTTGGTTTGGGGAAGAATTGTTTACGTATATTAGAGTCTTTGGCAGTGAAGCCAATCCCCATGTCCTTCCCTTATATGTTCCTGATAAATTGTTAGCCCGGGAAATTGCCTACCAACTTTCAGCCAAGAGTACCACACATACTCTTAGGTTAAAGCAAAAAAGGGGCTGGCCAACTTTTCCTTTCAGATGTGGAGTTTTCACCTTGCATGATTTAAAACATGCAGAAAAAGAAGCCATGAAAATTCAAACTCTAAACCTTCCTATAATCCCAAACAGAGCATATGACCCCAGAAAATATGCTTACGCCGCTCTAGAACATGCCAAATTATCAACATTTGAGCATAAAGAGGATATTTTTGATGATATGTTTGCTTCAGCAGAATCAATTGGTCAGGTTAAAGAGCTTGCTAAAACAAGGTATAATGACGAAGGGTTATTTGAATTCAATAAGCTCAGGGAGCAAAGGTTGCAAACTCTGCCCCTGGATTTAATAATGTCGACCCAAGCGACGTCTTCAAGCGAGCCTGACAAGCAGCAACAGAGGAAAAAACAAGAAGAAAGACTGAAGGGGGAGCAAGCGGAACGCTTAAGGAAGGAAGAGGAAGAACAATTGAGAAAGGAAGAGGAAGACAGACTGAGAAAGGAGCAGGCAGAAATCCAGCAGAAGGAACATGAACGGCAAGAGAAAGAGAAACAAGAACAGCTGCTAAAGGAGTGCCAGTTAAAGCAAAATACCACCGACACTAATAAGGGTACTGTTACAGACCCCGAGCTGCAAATGGAATGGCAGCATTTTAGTACCATTATCGGTGGAGACAAGGATTCACAGAATACCGAGACTCCTAAGAGCAGCGACATACAGAAGGAAGTTTCACCCCAGGCTTTGAGCACAACCACCGGCCCACCCAAAGTTATGAATGTAGAGATAATTCCAAAAGGTCCTAGTGACCAAATCACTCTCCTGGTAGAATACATTCCTCCACTGAACGTCTTCTACAGCCCTAAACATAAAGCAGTAGTAAAGCGATCAAGGAAAAGGCAGAGGATTGATCAACCTCCCCTCTTTCCTGAGCAATCACTTACGGGCAACGTAGTCTGGAGAGAGAAACTTGATCCCTCTGATGACCTGACCAAGTTGTCACAATATGCGGGAGCCTATTCGGCTGCCACTATTGACAAGGCCTCAGAGGTAGCAGTTCTCTTAAAGACAAAAGACCAGGAGATTTTGACTCTTCAAACGGAATTAGCAGATGTCAGACAACGTCAAACACAAGCTGAGCAGCGAGTAGCAGGACACCAACAAGAAACAGTGCGCATAAGCGAGCAGCTGTTGGAACAGCAGAGAATCAACAGCCAATTGATGCAGCAATGGCAGGAGGAGAAACAGTCAATCACCCAGGCGGCCATCCAGAGACAAAGCGAGTTGGCAGAGATAGTGGAGCAACTAAAAGCGGCTAATGAGCAATCTTTGAAAGCAAAAGATGAACGAATTGCTCAAATTACAGCACAGTTAGAGGCTACCAAGGGGGATGCGCAGATACAAGAATTCAAAAAGGAGGCAATAATAATCAACAAGGCGCTTGTATCTCAAATCAAACTCTTGGCGCAATCCCTCTCTCAAGCAGAACCACTATGTGAATTAGCCACGACTGTGAGCGAGCAGGTAGAAAAGGCTAGAGAAGAATACAATCAAGCCGAAGAAGATATCACAGGCTACATTGAATGGCAAGATTCAAAGTCAGGAAAGGAAGCCAATTTGCCTCGGATATTGGAGGTCCATAAAAATATACTTTTTACAGAATGGCAAACACAATTATTAAAGGCAGAAAGGGCAGCATCAAGGTGTACATTAACCGCGGGTAATTTGGCTGATCTAGTAAATGATACTCTCTATCTAGCCAATATTGTTACCCAATGCACACCTGGCAAAATTATTACTGCAAATATATTGGAACAAACATGCTACCCTGATTTAGAGAGAAGAGCAAGGACAATTACCGTGGTTGACAACTTGAACATAGAAGCATATTGGCGGTATCCAATCAAGCCGCATGAACAAAGATCTGCTCTCAAATGCCTAACCGACGCCATTCAATGCATGATCCCCAATATCCAAGACTCCACATACGCTGCCCAGCTCCGTTCCAGGCTCAACAAACCTCCTAAAGTTGAGCCAATGCTCGCCATCAATCAACTCAGGTACAAAGGGAAGCAGCCGACAGAGTGATTCAGCATCCAGCTCCTCCGATTGCCAGCAAGAAAAATAGCAAATAGAATTTATTGACATCAGCTTAGTTAGCTTTCTGTTTTTATAGATATTTTAGATTAGCATAGTATTTATAGACCCTTTCATGAATTTAGAAAGGGTCGTAAAATTTTGTATAAGACTTAACAGACTGAAGTTTGCACTATTGTGCTTCAGCCTCTATTCTTTTATGAAACTCGACCACCTGCTTTTATTTTAATGGAGAAATTTTCTTAATTCAATTGTGC
>APFE031377873.1:0-15929 GCA_000404065.3 Pinus taeda
TTTTGGCAAAGGAAAGACCAGGGTTTTGCAACACTTGTTGGGATCCATGTGGCTCTGTGTTTTGATGGTGTTTTTCTCTATGTACTTGTAAGTTTATTGATGTTTATGTGTATCATTTTCCCTTCTCTTTACTTCTGAAATTAAACAAATGAGTGATTAAGGTAGAATTCACTGGACTGTTGTGCTCTAGTTTGAAGTTTGTTTAATTTTCAATGTTTTCATCTGTTTGAGGAGGACTCTTGAGACCCTCTTGCCCTCCTTGGCTCCTCACCGGTCTGATCCGTCCATTTATTCATTCTAAAGCATCAAAACAATTTCCTTCCTTGCCCCAATCAGAACTCTTCAAAAACTGTGTCTCATCCCCGGAACCAAATTTTCCTCTCCCATTTTTCGACTCAAAACCCCCAAAAACTCAAATTCAAATCCTTGTACTTCATACCTAGCCTAAAATAAGTTTTTATTTCAGTCATCTTGAGCCCCATCGATTATCCTTTGCCGAGATTGACCCGGAGAGAGCCCTCTCCTGTCCTCGTAGGGCTAGCTACGAGGCTGAGCATGGTTTGATGTGGACCTAGAACCTTACCTTTCCAGCCTGAGGTAAATCTAGGCTCTAACAGAAAGTATATGATATATATCTTCATCACTCTCTTTGCAAATATATCATTATCCTAGGATTCTACTTTTCTCTTATCTATATATTCTCCAA
Source organism: Pinus taeda (assembly GCA_000404065.3). Lineage (NCBI taxonomy): Eukaryota > Viridiplantae > Streptophyta > Pinopsida > Pinales > Pinaceae > Pinus > Pinus taeda. Next base: position 707 of record APFE031377873.1, read on the forward strand.
TGTTAAAACTTTATTTTGTAATTTTGTTAGGTCCCTATAATACTAGTGTATCCCCCTTATTGTTATTGTTGTGCCCATGTAGCCCCCATATTGTTATTGTTGTGATCCATAGAATCCCACTATTGTTATTATTATGCCCCATAGAATCCCACTATTGTTATTGTTGTGCCATTACATTATTATTTTTATGTAGACTATGATTAACGTGACCCCTTAGACTCCTATATATACAAAGGGGGTCTTGTCATTTGTATCATCCAAGAATTGTTCACTTATGTAATGTAAAGGATGTTTTCCCCTCAAAAGAGGATAATTTGTAAGTCGTTTACCTATCTTTTTGTGAGTTGGTTACATAACATTTGGCATCAAAACTTTCGACTCTAGGGTTTCGCTTCTTCAAACAAGTCATTGTGAAATTTTCATTATAACTATTTTTCTACGAGGCTTTAAAAGCTGAAAGTTTTAGCACGTTGATCCGAAATCTTGGTGCACTTCTTGTAAAAAATTTAGATCTTGGTTCACTATATTTTGGGGGATATGATTTGGGGATGTTGGGTTTTTCGCAAGCTCCAGAATTCAGTCTCAAACAAGTGACCTAGGGAAAATCGTCATAACTTTTGTTTCAGGAATTAGATTTGAATTATGTAAAAATTAGATGAAATATCACAAACTATAGTTTTTTTATATCAATTTCAGGGTCGAAGGTTGAAACAGTGACATGTGTCATCCCATACAACTTCACTCTACTGAACGAGTCCATAATTAGGCCATCGTGGGAGATTGTTCATAACTCTTTATTGAAGAATCCAATCACGGTCAGACTTGTATTTTTGAAAATAAGACTCAAAGGGCTAGCACATTAAGAAATTTCAGAACTTAGAGATCCGAAATTACAGAGTTACAACCATTTCAAGATCAAGCTCCTAAAAGCAATAAAAAGGTGTGAATTTATTTTTTGAATTGCACAAATTTTGTTTAAAAAAATAGTTTGAAGTGATTCCAAGGGCATATTGAAGCATATATATTAGTATTGGTTCTAAAATTCCTCTTAAGAAAAATAATTCTACACCATTAAGCCCTCAGAAATATCTACTATGACGCATGAAGAGGAAGAATTGCAACATGATATATCAAAATTATGATACCAAGTGCAACAAATCTCACTCTCACAAAGAGAAACCAGAGATGAACTAAAAGGGGACATGGATGGTTTAAAATCGGAAATAAAAGGTGACGTGGATGGTTTAAAATGTGACATGAATGGTTTAAAAGCAAACATGAAAGGTTTGAAGGAAGGTTTGACAAAGTTGTTGCAATAAATGCTTCCCGGTAGTGACAAGGTAATCCATGAAAATCATGATGAGGACAAAAGGAATATGAATTACGATTTTAGAGACTACAATGTGGGGTTTAAGAGCCACCACATTCCAAATATAGATATGATAAATTTTGATGGTAAGGATCCAGTAAAATGGATACTACAAATGGAGCAATATTTTGATCTACAAGAGGTGCAACCCTCACAAAAGGTATGTATTGCATCTTTATTTTTAGAACCCAATTAGTTTGTATGGTATATATGGCTTTGTTCTCGCAAACTACTTGTCATCTAGTCAATTTTTACGGAGGAAATTATATCACATTATGAAGATACAAAGAGAAACACCTTCTTTAGCCAATTGATAAATTTCAAACAAAATGGTTCAATGGTGGAGCACATTGAAGACTTCCAAAAATTGAATAATAGGGTAACCACTATTCCAGAGGAGCATAGGATTCATGTCTTCATAAGGACTTTAAATATAACATCCAACATGAGGTTCGCCTTTGGGAACCTCATTCATTGGAGAAGACATTCAGGGTGCAAAGAAAAGTTGAAAGAAAAATTATAGCAACAAGGAAGTATACCACTCACAACTATAAATATGGAAGTGTTGTTGCTCCTAGTCTTCCACAACGTACAAGGTTGACACCACAACAATTGGAAGAAAAAAGAGAAAATGGGCTTTGTTACAATTGTGATAGCAAATACACTAAAGGTAATAAGTGTGTTGATAAGAAATTATTCTACATAGATTGTGAAGAGGAGGAAGAAAAGGAACAAGAAACATCAAAAGAGGAGGATATACACTAGGGACCAACCCCAGACAAAGAAGAAATGAATCTGACCATATATTGTAATGCATTGGCAGGAATCATAACTCCTCAAACTATCAAGATAGAAGGATATATCAAGAAGAAAAATGTAATAGTGTTGATTGACTCGGGTAGTACCCATAATTTTATTCATTGTAAGATAGCTAAGGAATTGAATTTCTTCCTATATCTAGCACCAAAGTGTCAAGTGATGGTTGCAAATGGAGGAACTATAAATTTCTCTAAAAAGTGACATAATATCAAGCTAACCATGGGGAAATATGTATTTAATAGTCCAATGTTTTCCATTCCAATGGGGGGTGATGATGTTGTAATAGAAGTCCAATGCTTACAATCTTTGGGGACGATAGATTTCAATTTTCAATAAATTTTCTTGAATTTTTTTGGAAGGGAAAGGAAGTTGAATTAAGGGGTATCATAGGGAAACCAAGCAAGATAATAATCTCTAATGGCATTACAAATCTTCTAAAGAAATAAAAATGAGGCATTATTGCACAATTATGCTCACTAGAGGTTCAAACATCGAAATCGTCTATTTCTTGAGATCTCCAAAAAGTCTTGGAAAATAATTCCAAGGTGTTTGAGACTCCCAAAGGCCAACCACTTATTTTTGATCATGATCATTCTATTCACTTGATTCCAGGAAGTTTTCCTCCAAAAATCAAGCCTTACAGATATCCTTATGTCGAAAAGAGTGAAATTGAATGTATGGTTGCAAAAATGTTAGAGGTTTGTATAATTCAACCTAGTCAAAGTTTTTTCTCTGCTCCAATAGTATTGGTGCAAAAGAAGGATGGATCATGGCGTATGTGTCTAGATTATAGGGAGCTCAATAAGCTCACTATTAAAGATAAATTTTCCATTCATATCATTGATGAATTGTTGGATGAATTACATGGAGAAATTTGCTTCGCCAAGCTAGATCTCCGTTCAGGATATCATCAAATAAGAATGAAGACTGAAAACATTTCGAAAACAACATTCAGAATTCATGAGGGTCATTATGAATTTTTGATCATGCTTTTTGACCTTACTGATGCACCTTCCACATTTCAATGTTTGATGAATTCCATTTTCAAGCTCTTCCTTAAAAAAATTGTGTTAGTATTTTTTGATGATATACTAATCTACAACAAGTCTTGGAAGGATCATGTTCAACATGTTGACAGGGTGCTCAAACTATTGGAGGAGAAGTAATTATATGTAAAAACCTCCAAATGTTTCTTTGGAGTCCAAGTGGTGGAATATTTGGGTAATATTGTATCTCATGAGGGTGTTAATGTAGACCCTAACAAAATTAAAGCCATTAAAGAATGGAAAATCTCCACAACCATAAATCATCTTCGAGGATTTCTCAGGTTGATAGGGTATTATCGCAAGTTTGTTAAGAATTATGGGAGAATAGCAACACCTATAACTTCATTACTAAAGAAAGATGCATTTTCCTGGACTCCAGAAGCAATGAAGGCCTTTGAACATCTTAAAGAGGCAATGTGCCAACTATCGGCCTTAGCTATGTCAAACTTGACAAAAATGTTTATTATTTGATGCTTCTAGAAATGGAATTGGTGTTGTTTTAATGCAAGAAGAAAGACCCACTTCGTTTGAAAGTAGTCCAATCAAAGGAAAGTATTTACAAAAACCTATTTATGAGAAGGAAATGTTGGCAATACTATGTATGAACTAAAATAATGGCGACCTTCCCTAATGGGGAAGACACCTCAAGGTAAAAACTGGTCATGATAGTCTTAAATACTTTTTGGAACAAAGATTATCTTCAGAAGAGCAGCAAAAATGAGTGACAAATATGTTGGGTTATGACTTTGAAATCGTCTACAAAAAAGGGAAGCAAAATTTTGTTGCAAATGCACTCTCAACAACGGATGAGGATGTTGAAGCATTGTCAGTTGTGCCATTTCTATTATCCAACCTGAGTGGATAATTTAAGCAAGGGATGAATGGAAGAATGATGAAGAGGTGTGGTAACTCATTCAAAAGTTGCAGCAAGATCCTAGGACATCAGATACATTTAGCTGGAAAAATGATTCATTATGGTACAAAGATCACTTATGTCTTTGTAAGAGTTCCCAACTCAAACAAAAGATTAGTTTTGAATTGCACACCTCTCCTTTAGGAGGGCACTCTGGATTTTTTAAAACTTACCATAGTGTCAAGAAGGAATTTCTCTGGGATGGCCTTAAATCTGATATTCAAAAGTTTGTGGCAGAATGTTTGGTTTGCCAACAAAATAAAGTTGAGACAATTAAGACCCCAAGTTTGTTAGAACCTTTAGCCATTCCAAGTCAGCGTTGGGAGGAGGTATTAATGGATTTTATCACAGGTTTACCCAAGTATAAAGGAAAGAGTATCATCATGGTGGTAGTTGCTAGACTTACCAAGTATGCACACTTTTGTGCATTATCTCATCCTTTTAAAGCTAGTACAGTTACTATTGCATTTATGGAAATAATGCAAAAGCTTCATGGAAATCCAAAGAGTATAGTAAGTGACACAGATCCCATTTTCACTAGAATGTTTTGGACATAATTATTTTCTTGTCTTAGTGCTCAATTAGCTCATAGCTCATCTTATCATCCTCAATCTGATGGGAAAACTGAGATAGTGAACAAATGTTTGTAAGGATATATATTTGTTGCTTTGTATCTAACAAACAAACACAATGGGTCAAGTGGTTACCTCTAGTTGAATGGTAGTATAACACGTCCTTCCATTCTATAGAAAAAATGACCCCATTTATGGTACTTTATGGATTTCATCCACCATCCATCACATCATATTTAAGAGAAAAATCTAAGGTTCAAGTAGTGGAAGATCACATCAAGCATCAACAACAAGTTCTCCAACTCTTAAAGGATAACCTTACTCTAGCACATAATCGAATGAAATAACAGGCATATCAACATCACAGTGAAAGAAGTTTTGATGCAGGTGACTGGGTATTTTTACGGCTACAACCATACAAAAAAATGTCTCTGAAGCAAGCTAAGAAGGATAATAAATCATCACCCAATTACTACAATTCGTAGAAGGTGTTACAAAAGATTGGTATTATGGCATACAAATTGGAGTTGTATGCATCTTCGCGAGTACACCAGTTTTCCATGTTTCATGCTTAAAGAAGGTTATTGGTGACAAGCTTCTAGTTCAAATAGTGTTGCTAGAACTTGATGAAGAAGGAAAAAACATAAATGATCCTGAAGTAGTCACAAAAACAAGAACCCAACAACTATGGAATCGATCAATTTCAAAGTATATCATTAAGTGGAATAACTTACCCGTTTAAGATTCCACATGGGAGGGTGATAATTCTATATAGAAGCATCCAAAACTACTCAAGCATTGAGCAAAACACTTTTTTGAAGGAGAGGGGCATGTTAGGTCCCTATAATACTAGTGTATCCCCCTTATGTCCCAATTTCATTGATAGTCAGAACAATTAAAAGTTACAGGATCAAAATAACAATACTCTGTATGTCGTCCCCTGTGCTCAAGGGATTAAGTTTTTCTTATAGAAATTACATACCCAAAAATTAGGAACAGATAAGTCATGAGAATCTCACAATTCTCATGCTGATCATAAAATAGAAATTGTTATAACTAGTTCCTAAATACAAATTCTATTCAAATACATTAGTTAAAATCATAACCGCTTGGATTTGTCACTTTCTAAATGGACAATTTGTCACTTCCAATAGTTGTTACGTGGAATAGTACCCATGGCTTTGACAACTACGGTGTAACAGCACCCTTTGGTAAAGTAACGGTTGGGATGTAACAACAACACTGGATAACAACAGCCTTGTAATGACACCTGGGGTGTAACAATAGTAATTTGTAACAACAATGCGGTGTAATAGCAATGTCTGTAACAACATAGTGGTGTAACAACAAGATCTGTAACATCACACAAAGTGTAATAGCAATTTGTTTCATTCTGCTCTTAGAACGATTGACGCAAATGTTCATTCCATAACCTCATTCTTGCTGGCAATACCTGAAAAAGAGGAAAGGATCCGAAATACTTCTCCAATGCTTACCCCAATTAGCCATAAAAAGGAATATTGCATCATTATATCTAGCAAAAATGGAAAATAACATGAACGAAAAATATGTTGTTCACAATAAGGAAAAAGGTGGTTAATATGTAAAGTTCTGCTGGTTTGGAGGGAAAAGGGTCAAAACTAGGGAAAGAAAGTATAGGAAATAGGTACAAAAACTACAGCCAACACTTACCTTCCATAAACGTTTTCACTACCAAGCTCTATTTTTTGAATTAGAAGAAAAAATTGCTTGGTAGCCCATTCTTGTTGAATAAAAACCTAAAGTTTGATTTTGATTACACTAAAGAATTAGGTTCTTCATTTATTTTTACATATCTTCTCCTATGTTTTTCAACGTAATCATTCCATTCATTTTAAGTTTCTCCTTCTAGTTCTATAGAAACTACCATATTCCATCCTTTCTGACAAATGCTTATGGATTCATTTCCATATGTTAGTAAATTCATGGTCTACAACCTTATTAATGGTGAAAATATCCCTATACTACAATAATTATATTTGTCTCTATGATCGCGTGATTATTTTTATAATCCACCATAGATTTATTCTTACCTTTCCCATAGCTATTTTCCATGCTATTCAAATGTTGCGTCATAACTTTTAGTGAGTGGAAACATCACATATTGATTTCCTCTTACCATAATCCTATCAATAAGAAAATAAAAGTTAATATGCCTTTACACAATTATCGCTTCCCATATGACTCATTGAAGATGACTCTCCATAATCTATTTTAAAGATGGCTTTCTCATATAATAAATTTCAATATTCACACTTCAGCTTTGGGTCAAACAACCACTTTCCATTTTTCTTTTTTCTTTTTTTTGAACCACAAAATTCTAATATTATGAAAAAAACAAAAACAAAAACAAAAACAAAACCCTTTAAAATATATGATAAAATACATAAAAAGATAAAATTAACCAAAATCAATCCTCCTAACAACCACTTTCCATTTTTCTTTTTTCTAAACCACAAAATTCTAATATCATGAGAAAAATAAAAGAAAAAACCCTTTAAAATATATGATAAAATACATAAAAAGATAAAATTAACCAAAATCAATCCTCCTACTAAATAATTACTTGATATACTTCAGAATTATTTATCTTGGCCTCTATTTTTCCCACTAATTTTCCGTAGTACCCATAAGTTTTTAAACATATCATAAGTGCTTGAAACCATCATTATAACTTATCGTATAAAAGGGAAAACAAATTGTCAATAATTTTAACTCCTCTCCTTATTCATATCAACAAAGGAAATTGAGAATTTCACAAAGTTAACATCCATCCTAGTTTTATTAGAAATCTATTACTTCTTGAACTTGTATCATGTTATATAAAAGAACATTATCCACAAATAGTAAGCAAAATAGAGATAAATCTCATCCAATTATATATATATATATATATGGGGGAAGGAAATTGCAAATTTCACCAAGTTTACATAAAAGAACATTATTCACAAATGTTCACAAATGATAAGTGAAATAGACATAAATTTCATCCCAATTTTATATGTACTATAAATTTAATTATTCTTGCCCTATTTATATATATTTATATATATATAAAGGAATCAACAACTAGGGGGGTGGGGTGAGCTTGTACTGGCATAAAAGGTTGATTTGGAAGGCTACCACTAAACTTCTAGGTGAATCCATGCATTGCCCCCAACCACAAACTTCACAAAAACTTTATATCAGGATGGTGGGTGGGGATACGGGTTGACTTGCACTGACATATAAGGTTGATTAAGACCACTACCACTAAACCTCTAGATGAATACATGCATGCCCCCAACCACAAACTTCACAAAGACTTTATATCACAATGGTAGGTAGAGATAGGGGTAAACTTATACTGACATATAATAAAGTTGATTAAAACCACTAAAAAAATTCACGTTGTTATTATGCGTTCTTATCTAACATCACACGTCCCACAAAACTCTTCATCCAACCATTTCCCAAAAGATTAAAACCACTAAAAAAATTCACGTTGTTATTATGCGTTCTTATCTAACATCACACGTCCCACAAAACTCTTCATCCAACCATTTCCCAAAAGAGTCTACATCCATCCTCAGAGTTCACAGCCATTTCCCAAAAGAGTCTACATCCATCCTCAGAGATCAATTGTCAATGAATATTGGATTTGGTGATCTTTGTTGTACCCAACATCGGGCACCCATTGCGTTAAATCTTTCTGAACTTTCCAATCAAAAAGACTTTGTCATTCCAGCTTGATGTCCTCCTGACAGGACATCAACAGGAGTCAAGGACATCAACAATTTGTGCCCGCACTCTGAGCCCTCCGTGACCCGTCTACCCCCGCGCATAAGAGAAATCTCACTGGAATGCTGAAGTTTTATAGTGTCTTCACAGCCACCAGGTGTGAACGTGGAATTCAGACAAAACCCCAAGAACCAACAGCGTGGAACGGAGGGAAGAAACCGGAGATTCCATACTGCGGAACCTTCCAAATTTAACAAGCCTCAGTCCGAAAGGCAGTGCCTGCACCATTAACCAACCCAACACCTTATATGATGTGCATCGTACCCACGCTCGCATCGACCTGTTCTGTTTTTATGAATGGGTAACAATCTCAATCAATTAGTTTGGTAGAAGGTTTTCATTTATGTGGAGATTTGGTTTCTATAAATCTAGCAGTTTAATTTTGAAGCATAGTCCATCTAAAAATTGCTCCAATCCTAATTTCTTTTGTTGGAAAAAAAACAAGAAAATGACTTCATTATAAATAACATTTTTATATTTACTTTTCATTATAATATAAATCCATACTATCATAGATCAATGCAAACCCAATTTTCAGCCACAAAAGCTCCCTGCAAAGTTTGTATAAAAAATTAATGGAGAAATTTCAGAGGTTGTATTATAAAGTTTGTATGAAAAGTAAAAGAATGCAAAGGGAGTCTAGTATCGAAAATAAAAAGAATTAATGAAGGCAGTCACTAATTGCATTTTCTAGAGTATTGGAATTTCAAAATCTTTTGACTGTAATTTTTATATTCAATATCTTAAGGGTGAGAGGGACACGACATAATTTACTTCCATTTAAGCTCTCAAAATAGGTATTGTTTGGTTCACTCTATGGATGTTTGTAAACTATAAATCACCACAATTTTTTTTTGCTCAAGATATGGATTCATTTTTACATTTCTCACTCAAGGGTGAACATAAAAAAAGTTAGGATGGTAAAACTAAAAAAAATTAGTGATGGAAATTTATATTGAAGTTAAATAAAAAAATTAGGGATGAAAATTTATATTAAAGTTTAAAAATTTGAAGAATATTTGTAAATAATGAGTTCATACATGTGAGACAATTTTTAGATGGTGGAGGAATAACCTGTTAAAGAGTTTTAATAACCCAACATTTCGAACTGCCAAGTGAGTCCATCCTCAGGGGATACGTTAATAGATTAAGAATATATTAATGATGTATCCTGAGCTAATCTTACTTGTATATATATGGATTAATATAAGAGATCTAGTCAGCAATAACTTAAATAATGTAGTACTTACTAGTTTTCAATACAAAAATCGACCAAATAAAAATATTTAAATCTATAATGCAACTTGTTTGCATTATAAAATGTTTGACCAAATCTTATAAAAATATTTAAATTTATAATGCAACTTGTTTGCAAGTATTTATTTATAAGTGCATTATGAACACCAAAATTTGTCCAATAGCTTCAAGTAGCATCATTGGTTTTATAATTGGTTTGCAAATATCTACTAGCACATTATAAAGATGCGAATTAGTCGTTCTAGTTTATCAAATGACACCAAAAATGAAAGAACGGGTTGGTTTCTTCCTCAATTTCATACATTCAATGGTTCAATCATAGAATTTCAAAATCCCGCCTCACCCAAATTTACTACAAATCAACATGCTTTATGTTCTCTTACATTCATTGTTTCTGGATGCATATTGTATTGTGTTAGGGTAATTAAGTTAAAATCATAAAGTCAATTTATCGTTAATTGTTTTTTTTGTAAATAATATAGAATATATTACTGTAAAAAGAGAGTAATTACAATGGTTGGGTTGTTCGAGATAGTGTCACCGAAACAAGAGCCAACACAAAATTGTCTGCTTTGACTTTAGGATTGAACAGGCTATGCAACTTTACAATATTTGGTTTATGAGAATTGTGTGAGTTACAGAGATCCATATCCAGGAAACATTTAGAAACTTGCTTGACCGTAGCCTCAAAATGGAGATCCAAGGGCTGAGTCACTATAAGACAGACTATATCGTGGAGCTTTATTTCCATAAACGCATTCACAGCTGCAGTCTAGCATCCACGATGTAAAACAGACAAAAGAGATCTTTCTGCAATCATTCCTGATTGTTAGTGGTCGGGTCGTCATCCAAACTAATGGGTTGTTCTTGTGTGCTCCCCTCTTGCGGCGCGGTGGCGTACATGCGGCTTAAAGAGGCACCAACCATCTCTTTCTTGACACTAGGCGAACGTTCGGCAGGCGAGTGGACCTTTGCCATGGATTTCTTCTTGATAACAGTGTACTGCAGAGAGTCACAAGTTATAAAGTGGCAGTGGTGAACTACGTCTACAAAGATCACAAATTTCTCCGTCAGGCTGTCAATTTTCCTTTCGATCACCTTTGAACGATCCTCTTGATCATGCAAAGCTATACCCATAATTTTTTTCATCTGCCACCAAGTTTATATTGTTCAGGCATAGAGGTTCTCTCTCGCCCTCGTGAGGTCCGAGTCGGGAATCCATGCGAAGTCCTCATCGACTTCCTCTGAGGTGACTACTCTACGAAGAACACTAGCTTGCGCTTCGAGGTTGGCTATCCGTTCTTGGGTTTTCGAGTTAACAACAGCTCCATAATTCAAAGTTGCGCACCTCGCAGAGGATTCGGCGTGGGTAGTGGGGGGAGAACCCAAGGAATTCCAATGAGAGGCTGCTCTACCTGAGAGGGATCTAGGCTAGAGCTGCGTTTTGGGGCCATGAGGAGGGCAAAGGGACCAGAGAGCCGAAACATATAGAGAATAGGGGGGCGACGAAGGAGCCACAGAACAAGGATAACAAGGGATAAACAGAGGAGCCATAAAACAGAGGGAATGACCAGGAGAGGAGGGGTAAGGGGGAAATAAATAGGGGTGGGAGGGCTTCAGGGGTTGAAGAGCTAAGGGAAGGGGAACTAATGAGAGGCTATGGAGGTCTATGGGTTAGGGGGTGGAGAGTGTACCACATTAGGCTGAAGGGACAGAAGGGCGATGTCCTCACAGGAGAGAGGGGTTGCAGGTTGATTATCCAGCACAATTGTCCTACCAAGGATGGCGCTAAGTGTGTACACATCAATACCATCCTCCTCCCAATACTTAGAGCCTGCCTTGATGTGACTCAGGATTCTCGAACAATTATTGTTCATTTTTCTGGTTGTCCTTGACATTGATAGCTTTTCAGTGCTAATAGAGATTGCTTTCTTCTAGATCATGCCATGACCTGGATCTCAACCAAAGGGTCCCTGTCATCCCCTCATTGTCTAACCTGTGCACAAGATTATTGTCATTCCTTCTGATGGCCTGGAAGTGTAATCCTTCCATAATGTCTATCTTATTTTTAATTCTTTGCATAATTTTGTTTAGGTGCCAATTATCCGAAACTTTGGCCACTTCAATGCCCTGCTGGAGCTTTTTACAGAACTAAGTGGCGAGAGTTGAATCCCCTTCCATTATCAAAGGGCTTAGCTTATGGCTTTTCGCGATGGTTATTTCGTGTTCCAAAACATGAAGTTTTTTGGCGTTATTAGTTGAAGAACCTACGTTACCCTCATAAATTCATATAATTTCCCCTCTTGCGTTTCTAAAGACACCTCCAAAACCAGTTGGGCCTAGGTTACCTTTGGCCGCCCCATCATTATTCAGCTTAATAGTTCCCATCTCCGAGGGCACCCATTTGTCATTCAAATTTCCTTTTTTGGTGATAGAGGTTACCACAGGGTCGCTTATCTAGTGGAGGTCCAACATGGAGAGAATTCTCACATCTGAGCTGCTAGGAGGACCGTTGGTGTTCTGAAGAGTGGAGTTGGCCACCGTCTCTTGAATGGAGCTCTTGATCTTAGATAAAGTGATTTCCTCCTAAGTTGATATGCCCCGGAAAATTCTTACGTTACGTTCCTTCCAGAGAGCCCAGCAAACCATTCCTGGGACGAGATTCCACGCGCTGTTCACCTGTGAGTGGGAGGAGAAGGAAGATCGACAGTTAGAGATGGTGTTGAGGATGGAAGAGGGATCCCAATCTGATCCTTTAAAGACTAAATGAACCCAATCCCAAAGTTTTGTTGCGTAGATACATTTGTTTAGGAGATGGTTTGAAGTTTCTTCCCCTTGCTGACAGAGTTGGCATCTCGAGGGTCCAATAAAGCCTTTCTTCCGGAGATTCTCCCAAGTTAGAATTTGCCTGTGCAAGACAAGCCATAAGAAAATGGAAATTTTTGGCCAAAGTCTTATGTCCCAAATTGAATTCCATTTGGGGTCTGTTTGGAGTTGATTGTGATCAGCTACATATCTGTATGCTTCCTTAATATTGAAGTGACCCGCAATGTTTTTGCCCCTATGGATTTTGTCCTCAGAGGTGTCGTGGAGGATCTGTCTCTTTTGGAGTTCAGTTGAAAGCTCAGCCCAAACATGAGGATTGATGTGGGGAGCCCAGTCTTTCTTATCAATCCATTCTCCCCATTTGTCCCCTTCAGCACTAGTTTTCCAATAATGACAGACCCTACTCCTACCTTTGGATTGCATTTCGGATTTAATTGGTTGAAACTGATTCTTGTTGAGTTCACACCTTTGTTGCCAGGTATCTTCCCATAAGAGTGCCTTGTCTCCCTTACTGATTTCCTAGAAACTATGTTTTTCTATGATAGCTCAATTCTCCCATGCTTGATTCCAAATTACCAAACATTTGATGCTACCCTTGAGCCTTATTATTTGCTCTTGAGAGTGGGTGGGAGCATAATTAGCTTTCCATAGGGTTCCCCAGGGGGAATTGGGGTTTTCTATCCATCTTCATTGAGTTTTAGCACCTCGGACCTTCCCAAGGAGCTCAGTGTCCCTAAGTCCCAGACCACTGTCTTTTTTGGGTCTACATATTTTGTCCCAAGCAACAAGAATCCATTTATGCTTTTTCTCTGCCCCTCTCCATAAAAATTTCCTTTGTATATTCCTTATTTCATTAGATATCACCTTTGGGGAAGCCAAAGTATAATAAGGATAGTTCGGGATTGCCTGCAAAACTGATTTTACCATAACAAGACGATCAACTAGATTGAGCAAATGGAAGGTCCAGTTGGCTAACCTCTTTTCTAATTTATTAATAAAAGCTTCCCACATGGCCTAGGCCAGTGGTCTATCAGTAAAGGGAACCCCTAGATAATTGGAGGGGAGAGAGTTGATGGGGAAGTAAAGGATTCTAGAAATGTTCCTATGAATAGGCAAAGGAGTATTGAAGAAAAACAACTTAGACTTTTTGGGATTGATGGAGGTGCCATAGGCCATTGAGAAGTCAAACATAATGGTCCTGAAGGAGGAAGCTTCTTTGACAGTCATGAGACCCATAAGAACGCTGTCATCAATGAACTATTGGTGAGTGGAAGGAGGAGCAGAGGCATAAGGTTGGAGACTGGAGAGATCATTTTCCATCAAGGTCATTGAAATTGAGTGACTGAGCCCTTCAACCAAGATAACAAAGAGAAATTTAGAGATAGGGTCCCCCTACCTGATGCCCCTGAAGAGGTGGAAGGGTTGTGTGGGGACGCCATTCAGGAGGATGGAGAAGCATGCTATAGTACTAGTGCCATGATCCATTTGATGTTATCTTCGTAGAACCCATTAGCTGCTAGAACTTCTCTCATGTAGGCCCAACTTATCTTATCGAAGGCCTTATACATGTATAATTGAATCATCATGCCAGGTTTTTTTTGTGAGTTAAGAGAGTGGATTAGTTCATGTGAGAGGGTGAAACTATCAATGATTTTCCTACCTTCCACATAGCCATATTGATGATGAGAGATAAGGAGAGGCAAGATAGATTTCAGACGATTGGCCAAGACTTTGGAGATGATTTTATAGATGACATTACAGAGGGCTATGGGCCTAAATTGTTGGGTTGTCTTATACTCTATCCATGACTAGCCCACATAGTTAACCTGGGGGTTAGAGGGGGGGGCGAATCCCCCCCTTCGTTGCCCCGATTGCATGATTTTGTGCATGATTTTCGGTTGGGTAGACCTAGCTATGGTTTTGTGTTTCACACATGGTTTTGGATGCAATGGTTTTCGGTCCATGGTTTTGGACACGATGGTTTTCAGTCCATGGTATTGGATGCTTTGGCATGTATAAATATGTATTGTAACATTGAAAGGAACATAATGAAAAAGCAAGTGGGTGGTCCTGGTTTTGGGATCAAGGGGAAAATCTTTGTGTATATGTGTTTTATGTGTTATGCTCTCGCATTGTTTATTTTTTTGTGTTTTAGAATTTGTATGCATGTAATTTCTGTACAGGGTTAAAACCTACATTTGGTATCAGAGTTGTTTTGGCTTCAAGAGGACGCCTTTGTTACTGAGGGGTTTCACTCAGCCCTGTGGTAGACCCTGTTCAGTGGGAGATCTGCAAGATCGATTCTGGTGGTGAAAGAGGATGGCAAGCAGTGGAAAGATAGAGATCGAGAAATTTAATGGTCAGAGTTTTGAGTTATGGAAACTCAAGATGGAGGATATGTTGGTGGATAAAGATCAGTGGGTCACAGTAGATCCAGGTACTAAACCAACGGTAGTGTCTGATGAAGAATGGAAGAAGTTGGATTGGAAGGCTAAGAGCACAATACAATTGTGTGTCTCAGATTCAGTATTGCTGAATGTATCAGGGGAAGCTACGACGAAGGATTTGTGGGACAAGTTAGGGACTTTGTACCAATCTAAGT
>APFE031377883.1:6723-53205 GCA_000404065.3 Pinus taeda
AGACGAATTGCAGCAGGTGGTTTTCACCCACATTGGGTTTCCACCTTATATCTTGTGTTCTTATGTGTGATTGCCTTTATGCTCTATTTTACTGTCTCTGGTTACTGGTTATTTGATTCTGCATCACATATTAACAATCATCATCAGAAAGATAAAGTGAATTAAGAGTTTGCTTTGTATATGCTGGTTTCTTTCTGAATAGTTGCGTATATACGCTGGTTTAACTAACTGAAGTAGCGTATACAATTTATTTTTGAAAAAGGAATATTTGAATTAATATTACTGATTCACCCCCTCTCTCAGTATTATTTCCAACACCTAGCTACTGATTTGCTAAGATTAAACTGTTTGGCAAATCTTTATTTTCTACCCTATCAATAGAAATTGAAATTTGTTCAATCATGCTTAGACTGTATGATTTGAACAACATTTCGGGTTTTCTTTCTCTTCTTATTTTTTTTCTCTTTTGCTCTTTTTCTTCTTGTTATATACCCTCTTTTCATTTCTTTTGTCTTCTCTTTTTTTTTTGAAATCAATTGAATATTGGAATCTATTAACAATTTGAAATCTGCAAACTATGAAATACTCAATCACCTTGAGATCCTATAAATTATAGGACCCTAACAGTGACTGCATCTGGGGATGGCACTTGTTAGCTTGAAGTGTCAAGAACACATTACCTATGGCCTTAAGTCCTTCAAACCTACATTGTCTTCAATCTGATTTATTTTTGTCAAATGAATTAACCAACTAAAAATATGAAAAATTATGATATTTACAATGAAGTGAGGAAATTTGTGTACTCAAGAAAACTAATGCTTCAGTATCCTGTCATTTACAGGACCTCCTGAAAATTTTGTACCATCTAATTCTCTGAGAAAAAATGCATTATTCCCTCTTAAAGTTGAAATAATATATGCAGATTTCCAAATATTTTCAAATTTACCATGATTTCCTTTGTCTTCTCTTCTTGAGTCCCATTTTAACACTTTGTCTCCCATGTTGATATCATCAACTTTTATTCTTTTATCAAAAATTTCTTATGTTTTCCTGGACAACTTGAGTTCTAGTGTATACCTAATCTCTGGATTGCTGCAATTAAATTGTTTGATATATCCTTCTTTGTATATTATTTGGTTCACTTTGTACCTCCTGAATGATCTTCATAACCAATACCCCCATGGAAGAAGGAAAAATTGCATCTATTCCATAAACCAGTTGAAATGGGGACATGCCAATGGATTTCTTTATAGTCAATCTATCGGCCCATAATGCATAGATCAATTTGTTGTGCCATGACTTTTTATTGTCCTCTAGAATCTTCTTAATGATGTTTACCAAACTCTTGTTGGAAGATTCAATCAACCCATTACCTTGAGGGTAATAAGCTATTGAATGACCCAAAGAAATATGGTACTTATGACAGAAATACACCATCTTTTTTTATTTGAAATTTGCAGCATTATCAATGATCAGTTTCCTAGGACAGCCAAATCTAGAAATGATATTGGTTTCAAGGAATTTTATAATAAAAGAATTAGTAGCAGCTCTGGAAGGGATGGATTCTATCCATTTGGTGAAGTAGTTTGTGGTTGTTAGGATCCATTTGTGTTGGGCAAAGGATGGAGGATGAATTTCACCAATGAAATCCAATCCCCATTGTTGGAAAGGGATTTCAATAGAGATAGGTTTTAGGGGAAAAGGTAGTAATTTTCTTTTCCCTTCGAAGATTTTGCATTTATGGAAAACAGACACCATCTTATGGATGTCTAGGAAGAGTGTAGACCAATGTAACCTGCTCTAAGGATTTTATTAGTAGTTGTCTTCCAATTAAGATGGCCTCCACAGTCACCTTAATGAAATTCCTACATAACTTTGTCAGCATCATCTTTTAACAAACATCTAAGCAAGACACCTCCAACATCTTTCCAATATAATGTATTATCAACAATGCAAAATTTGACTACTTTTAATTTAAGAAATATAGCCTTTGTTTTGGATAATCTAGGAGGAGCATTTAAATTGAACAAAACATATAAAAGGTCTGCATACGAGGGGGAGTTTAGATATTCCTCATCTATTGGTGGAGTTGTCAGTTCCTCAAGATCGTCTAGAGAAAACACCATGTTAATATCTAATGCATTGAAATTTGATTCAGCCATCAATGTGGCTAATCACTGTCCTTTGATCAACTTGGTCGGCTTGATTTCTATATCATATTCTATAATCACAGTTATCCATTTGCATGTCTTCCCATCAGGTTCATTTTGTGTAAGAATATCTTTGACAATTACATTACGCACATAAGCAATGATATGAGAATGTAAAATGTAAACCCTGAAATATTTTATTGCTTTAACTAGAGAAAATGCTTGTTTTTCCATGATATTGTATTTTAAAGAAGAATCTCTCAGAGCTTTGCTAAAGAAAGCTATTGGTTGTTCGTACCCTTAATTGTTTTTATATAATAGCACAAAAGAAATAGTATGTTCAGATGCAAAAGAAAATATAATAAAATCTTTAGTGAAATCTGAGCTGATTAAAATTGGAGCTTCTGTTAATGCATGCTTGACGAGATCAAAACATTGTTTGGCTTCACCATTCCATTTAATTTTTGTATCTTTCTTGAATATGTTTGTTATATTTCTGAGTAGTTTAGCAAGATTTGGTATAAATCTTCTCAAAAAAATCATTTTTCCAATAAAAGATTGAAGTTCTTTCATGTTTCTTAGATGATTGATTCTAAGAATACCTTCAGTCCTACTGGGGTCAATTCTGGTTCCATCTTTAGAGATGATATAGCCTAAAGGTTGTCCTTCTTTAAGACCAAACAAGGTTTTCTTGGGATTAAGGGAGATACCAAACTTTCTATGTTTTTCAAATACTTTTATTAGATGTGCTAGGTGTTCTTCATCAGTCTTTGAAAATAGAGTGGTGCCATCAAGATAAATCATAATGAAATGTCCAACTTCATCTAAAAAAGAAATGTCCATTGCTCTCTGGAAAGTAGCAACCACATTCATTAATCCAAAAGGAATTTTTACATGCATGAAAGTTCCCCAAGGAGTAGTAAAAGTAGTTTTATCTTGATCATCAAGATGTACCAAAACTTAATTATACCCTGAAAAACCATCTAACAAGGAATCCTACTAGAACCCACTACCCTTTGTAGTATGTGATCCATCTTTGGTAAGGGATAGTTGTCTTTTAGGGAAACCTTATTTAAATTCCTAAAGCCAATGCACAATCTTATTTCACCAGTTTTGTTCCTTTTAGGCACAATATTGGATACCCATTTAGAATATCTAATTGGGACTATGATCTTAGCCTTATACATTATTTTGATTTCCTTTTCCACCGAAGGTATTAGGACAGGGTTTATAATACGCAATTTCTGTTTAAATGGTTTTTTATCTTCTTTGATTGAAATTTTTTGTTGTATAATGCTAGTGTCATAAGCTTTTAAATCCTCATAGCTCCATGCAAACACATCTACAAATTCTTTGAACAAAGCTTTATACTTTTGTTTAGCCATGAGAGGCAGTGATTTTGACAATTTTATGATTTTGGGGTTCAGTTCACTTCCTATGTTTCATTCTTCAATGTTTGTTCCTGTTGGTTCCAATTTTTGGCTTTCTAGCAACATCATTAAAGTCAAACAACTCTTCCAAAGGGGAAATCCCTATACGTAAGACAGTTTCTTTGAGTTGTAGTACTTTGAATTCTTCCTTTTTTGTATCTTTATGTATTTTAGTTTTATGTACAGTCTTATTTACAGAAATTTTTTCATCAGAAACAGCGGGATGATTTATACTAATATGTACATCAGTTTGACTATCTAGGTCATCCTCCAAACCTATGTTGCTATCCTCAAATTCATCCTTTGATTGCATAAAACTCTCAATCTATTTATCACTTCCAAAAAATTGTCAATACCTCATGTTATCAGGCACTGCAGGATGGTGTTTCACTTCAACTGTGTATTGTTTATTTGGATGAGGTAATTTGCAAGTGCTAGTTGAAAAGCTAATCCATTTTCCAGGGAATTATGGAGCCTAGTGATGACAGCAAGGTCATACTCTTCAAATGTTTTAAGGAAATCAATCACAGCATTTTGGTATTCTCTCAATCTAGGATGTTTTGTTGAGTATTGTCCTTTAATTTGTTCGGTGATGACTTCAGAGTCTCCCTGGACAGAAATTCTTTTAGCACCTACCTTTTTAGGCAACTTCAAGCCTAATAGTAATGCCTCATATTCTTCTATGTTGTTTGTACACAAAAAATTCAGTTTATAACAATGACCTTCAGCATCATTAGTTGTTGAATTGTTTAACCAAACTCCTACTCCTAATCCTGTTTTACCACATGAGCCATCAAAAGTCATATTCCAGAGAGGTTCTGTATCAGGGTTCTGCTACATAATGGGTATTTGTGTGTCATGTTCTTCATTAAGTTCATTTTCTACCTGTTTCACCTGTGTATCTATTCCTCCATCATTGTCATTATACAGTATGAACGAATCAAGATCAGTATGGACTGAGTAGAGGGGGTAGTTGTCTGGCTTCTCTTGACTACCCACCATATACTTCATTAAGGTTTCTCTATACAGCCTTCTCGATTGACCAAATACTGGTGTTTTGGCATATGTTATATCTATTTGAAGTGTACCTTGTAACTTAGCTCCCCAAGATCTTGATAATAACATACCATACTTAGGAGGAATGTCAACTACTACTATATCCATCACTAAACTTTTTGATGGTATCTGGGTTAGCGTGACACAAAGGTCCTTAATGATACCTAGACATCTAACCTTGCTAGAATGAAATGAATATAGATATTTGTATGGTCTAGTGATTTCAAGTCCAAGTTTCTCCATAACAATATTTGACATGAGATTATGTGATGCACCTGAATCCAACATTGCATTATGAAGGATCTTGTCATGAATATTAAGGCTGACATAAGATGGAGAAACACCCCCTTCTTGAGGCTTGCCATCAACTTCTGGTCCAAACAAAATTTCAGGCTGGTTGTGATTCAAATTGACTGTATCATTGTTTTCTCCTATATTGAGTACCTTTAGAACTTGGGACCTATACATATTTTTGTTTATCAGTTCAAAAACAGGAATAGAGATCTTGAGTTTAGCAATTTCATTCTCAATACTGAAGGTTGTTAGATTTTTAAGCAAATTTGAGAAATCAGTCCTTTCGGCTAGAGCCTGTGTTACGAGTTTTGTTTGTTGACGTGTAGTAGGCATTTGACATTGGACCGCTTTTGTTGAGACATCAATTGTTTTCTTAGAAACATTTTCTATGTTTCTCCTTTTTGGATTGTTTTCATTTTTCTTAGATCTTTCAGTTGTCTTCTTGGGATCAGGCTCTAAAGTTTTCTTGGCAGAGTTATTAGAATCCTTTTTATTTGAGTTATCATTGTTTTTCTTGCTCCTGAGATTATATTGTCTATGGAATTCTAAGATAGCATTCTCAAATCCATGTTTATAGTCATCAGATTCTTCATATTCCAGTTCTGTTTGAGTTAATAAAAACAATTCCTGGTCTTCCTGTGTAAGAAAAATAGATCTATCTTCATTGGTTCCCATTAAATTAATCTAATTTTCCTCAAATTCTTCAACTACACTTATACCTCCATCGGCATAATTTTCTTGAAATGGTGGCCTAATTTGTTGATCTGGGCCTCTTTGATCTCTTTGTCTGATTTATGGTGTGTTTCTCCTATGGTTTGGATTTCAGTTTTGTTGGACAAGTGGATTCTCCCTAGGAACATTCCTATCATTTATACTTATTCTTTCCATCATTCTTTCCATATTCCTTACTAAGGAATCAATTTGGGCTTCTACTATAGACATTGAAGCTTCTTCCTTAAAAGTCATGTGTCTTTCAGTTCTCATCCTGGCTCTTTTAGCTTGTAAATTGGCCTCTACACTCATAGCATCTCTTTGCATTTCTTCTAGTGTTGGAGAATTTATTTCCCTAAGATGGTAAGACATATCTATATCAAAACCATCTGGGAACTTTATCAAGGCTATATCTTGGGGTTGTTTAAGATTTACAAGTATTGCATTATAGGTATTATTGAGTCTAGCACAATAATCCTGTACACTTTCACCTACCTCCCTTTTAATATTTTCATCTTTGATAGAATCTGTAAAGGATTCTTCTTGACTTCCCATCTATTAAGAAAATTTTGGTGGAATGAAGGGAGATCATTTATACTATTTACAGGCAAGACTTAAACCATTTTATGACTTCTAATCCTAAACTTTGAGCAAACATTCTGAGCTTAATACTTTCATCATCTACCTCTTGTAGGTCAAAATAATCAGTCATTTTATCCACATGTTGTTGGGTTGTTAAAGGACCTGTCCCATCAAATAGTGTGATCTTGGACTGATAGTCTTGTGGCATATTAGCCAAGGGGGCTAGTAACACCAAAGGAGAATACCTGGTAGCCATGATTGGTGGTGGTGGAGGACCACTTGAAGGAATTCGAATGGTGGATGAGGGAAGTTGAACAGTGGATAAGGTTGGACTAGTACTAGGTGGAAATGAGAGTAAATGAATTTGAGCAACCTTATGTTGAAGGATGAAAGAAGGGGTAGGAATTATGGAGGCAGTAGTACTTGGTGACTGAATACATGCAGGCTAAGATGTGAAGGCAGAAGCTGCTAGGTTTAAAGTATTTAATTCTATTGAATGTTCAAGGTAAGCACCATCAATTTCTGAGGTGATATCGATCACTAGATCTTGAAGAGTGTCAAAATGTTGTAAAATCTGAAGATTTGATTCAGTTTGTGAAGAAATTTCTCTCACTAGGATTTTTGGTAAGATATATGGATCAAAGATAATATGATCTTTCCAATTCTTTGATTTAGTCATGAATAAGCCTGGTTCAAAGTGTAAATCAAATTGGATATCTTGGAAGCTAACAAAGTTTTCAAGAAGTGAGTTAGCTCTGTGAAGAAATCTATTGCTTGTCTGACTCTTAGTTCTAGGAGTTTTCCTTAAGAACTTTTTAGGATTGTCCACTATGGTAGAAGGATTTGGATCTGGATGGGATCTAGTAGAGATTCTTTTGGGAGCAAGTGTTCAAATCTAAAACACAGACAGGCTGAATATACAAAACTAGAAAAGGAACCAATCTTAGGAATAAACATATCATACAAATCCTTTAACTGGGTACTCTGAAGTCGAATGAAAGGACAAACTTTCAATAGGTCCCTCGTTGATCGCCACTATGTTATAGTCCTATGATTTTGAAGATTGGCAAGACAAAATTCATAGAAGATACATCACACCGCTTAGGAGTCTAGGATCTAGCCCTCCTAGACTCAGAGAGGGCTCTCTCCGTATTTTAAGATTTGACTTTGTTTTTCAGTGTTCTAATGTATTAGGCTAGATGTAAAAATGAAGGAGAATTATTAATTGATGGCATGGTTGTTTGTTTTTCTGGTTGGGGTAGATTGTATATGAATCCTTTCCATTGGGCTATGGAGTCAAAGGCTAGGTGGTAACATCAATTTTCCAGAGCATTTACAAGGCAAGCTAACTATTTGCACTGGATCTAAAAGCAGAATGAGAGATGAGATGACAGAAAAGTAATATCAGTAATGATTAAAAAGCAGTTAATTATTTCTTAATCATACATCAGAATAAAACATTTAGATTGTAAACACGGATAGAAATAAGGTGCTCCAACAACATATCTTAATCTATAATTTATGCTTTACAATAAGACTTAATGATGCATAAATGAATAAAACACAGATACATTCAACACAGAAGGAAAGACATCACCAGGTCAAAATAGATCAACTATCTTGCAAACTGTCCTTTTAATTGATGCTCCATCTCAAGATTACAATACTCCAATGAGAAGAGATGGTACAAATGACTTGGGTCCAACCTCTAATACTTCCAATGCATGAAGTATTTAACAAAAACCTACAACGATTTGCCTTATACACTTGGCAATCTATTATTAATTACAATGAAAGGAAAATGACTAATGTAACCACAAAGTGGCCACACTGAGAAAACTGGGACATGTGGTCCTAATTTTTAGGGATGTTGTTGCTTGATACATTAATTTAATTGTAATGGTTCTGCTAATGTGGCTAGCGCTGACTCAGGTCTATGCTTTCACTTTAATAATTCTTGTCTCATTCCTCCTGATAGTTGTACAGATCACTCCATGCTTCCTCATCTGTAACTTTGACCTTAATTAATCTTCTATATGTTTCATTAGCTTCAGTGTATTTAGAAAAATTTGGTTTGACCTGAAACACGTGCTTCAGTTCATGCTCGATGTAAATTTGATTACTGATAGCTTCCAGCAATGCATTTCCAGTTATGATTCCTTTGATGTTTGAAAGATTTGCAGCATTTGTGGCTGTGCCCTAGAGTCTCTTGGCATAATCCTCTCTGGCCATGAGTTTTTCATTTAAGACAAATAGAGAGGGGAGACCTTTCTAATGCAAAGGCTACATTTTGTTGAAGAAATTGTTGACTGTCAGCTCCAGATTTTGACATTTCTCTTCTAGCTGTACATGCAAGCTCTTCTTACTTAGCACCTTCTTTACTTGAAGTATAGTCTATGTTCTATCTGCTATTCCAAAATCTTCTAGCTCATACCTATTTCTTGAATTTAAAATTTGATTATCCTGTTGGTTGTTGCTAGTATGTCTCGCAGCTCTTCATTAGTAGCTGAAATAGATTCTCTGGCTTTTTCAATAAATTCTTTCTGCTCAAAGATAATTTGGATGCTGGGCCAAATTTCATTCATTCTATCGATTATATTATTCCAAATAATCTCCTTCACTCTTCCTAGAGTGTTCCCAATAGATGATTCTTTCTCTGATTTTTGTAGTGCTTCAATCGATGTTTTTTCCCTTTGCATCTCCACCAAATGGTTACTTTCGGCCCTTTTTATTTGATCTTGCAGCACATTAACTTGAGTTTTTAGTCTTTTAATCTCCTCAATTTGCAGATTCATGCCTTCCATTGATCTATCTAGTTGTTCTGTGCTACTTCCTGCTCATGTGGCAACACTTGCTAGAGTGGTTATGGGAGGGGTTGTTAGAGGAAGGGCCTCCATTGTTGTGTTGGCCATTTGTGCTACCTTTTCTTTCTTTTGCACCATATTTTCCATCTCTACTTCCATTTGTTTAATCTGGAGAGACTGATCCACTATTAATTTCATTATATCAGCCTTTTGGCTTTCTGTTTCCTCTATCTCCTTGGTCAGTGGGTCATGTGTGGTGTTGTACCTTAAGAAACCAATTTCCTGGCTATGGAGAAATTGTGCTTAAGAGATTAATGATTATTGTTTGTTGTCACTCATTTGTCACTTTATTGTTTGTTGTATTCTTAAATGAAGGACTTGGAAAACTTGGTCTTTGACCCTTAATACATATGTGACCGGAAAATCTCAGAATGCCATTTGTTACTAGATATAAATGATGAATGAAGAAAGCTTGAAGGAGAATTTTAAGATAATATGTTGCTTAACAAAGAACCTACTATCTGTCACTTAGAAGAATTATGAAAATGAGAACTGAATCATAGACAATATGCTGCTTGACACAGAAACTATTATCTGCGACCCTTGGAGAAGTTAAAGATAATATGTTTCCTTACACATAAACTATTATCTATAACTTAGAAAGGAAGATGAAAACTTCAATTATAGGAGCGCTCTTTTAAGGGATTTTAACTTTACCTACATAAGAAAATAAAGACCTGCAACTTCATTATTATACTTGAAAGAAGAAAACATAAGACGACACATGACAGAGAAGTTACAAAATTATACCCAACAATTCATGGAAACTTCTGATTCTTTCATTAATCAATAGTTATATCAGGAATACAGTGGCTTAGTCTCCAAGTTCTCCAAAATTCACCTTCTCTGTAAATTTTCCTCTTTTTATACATTGTGAAATAGTTGTTGATCTATGAAACTGTCAAACTACTTAAACTATTTCTCTAACTATCTAAAGTAAGAATTATTACAAAATATTACACAGAGGGTCAAGAGATCTCAAAGAACATAAAATAATAGAAAATAACTGAACATGACAATGACTGCTAGCTTTTCGGCTCTGTTAATCGGTTCTTGAATTCTTCTATAGATGCTTTAATAATGATTAATCTACTTTAACCATAATAAATAGTGTTTGACTTTGACTTGTGCATAAATATATACTTGCACATGTATTGGGTGCACTTTAATTGGCCAAAATGCAATTGAACCGCACTAATTACCTTCCTTTCAATTTGCCTTTAACACTGATTTTTCCCCTTTAAACAGCAAAATCAACGCAACCTTTGATCATTATGGAACTAAAAAAGAATTAATTATGCTTCATAAATTCATCGGATCTGCCCATTCATTGCTCCATTGACTTCGCAATCGCAAATCATAGTGGGAAATTATAACATAGCACCTCAGATTTGGCCGATTGTGATTCATGATATCTGAACCCAAAACACATATATATTATGTTTTAAAGCCCTAGTGAATCTGTGATATCGTATAACACGTTATATATGTGTATATGGCTATGCTGATTGCGATATGTGATGGGTCAAACCCGAAAAAAATTATGTTACGTTTTATAATGTCGGCGGGTCTGCCGTATCGCAAAGCGCCTCATGCATATGCGTTGGGTACACTGATTGTGATTTGTGATAGCAGCCAAACCTGAAAAATGATATATTGTGTTTTATAAAGCCGACGGGTCTATGAAGCACCAAATGCATATGTCCATCGATTGCCATATGTGATGACCGGACCTGATATGGTATATATTATGTTTAATTCTTCTGGCGCGTCCGTTATGTCACATATCCTTAAGTTTTATATTGATATATCAATTGAAGGTGCTGATTGCAATTTGCAATACAAAGTCAATGGAGTATTGAACGGGCAAATCTGATGGATTTATGAAGCAGAATTAACTCTTTTCTATTTCCATAATAATCAAAGGTTCGATTGATTTCACTATGTAAAGGGGAAAAATCAGTGTTAGAGGCAAATTCAAAGGAAGGTAATTACTGCGGTTCAATTTCATTTTGGCCAATTAAAGCGTGCCCGATACATGCGTAAGCCTAGATTTATGCACAAGTCAAAGCCAAACACTATTTATTATGGTTAAATTAGATTAATCATTATTAAAGCATCTACTGAAGAATTCAAGAACCGATTAACAAAGCCGAAAAGCTAGCAGTCATTGTCATGTTCAGATATTTTCTGTTATTTTATGTTCTTTGAGATGTATTTACCCTCTGTGTAATATTTTGTAATAATTCTTACTTCAGATAGTTAGAGAAACTGTTTAAGTTGTTTGATAGTTTCAGAGATCAGCAACTGTTTCACAATGTATAAAAAGAGGAAAAGTTACAGAGAAGGGGAATTTTGGAGAACCTAGAGACTAAGCCACTGCATTCCTGATATAGTTGTTAATTAATGAAAGAATCAGAAGTTTCCATGAATTTTTGGGTATAATTTTGTAACTTCTCCATCATGTGTTATCTTATGTTTTCTTCTTTCAAGTATAGTAATGAAGCTTTAGGTCTTTGTTTGCTTATGTAGATAAAGTTAAAATACCTTAAAAGAGTGCTCCTGTACTTGAAGTTTTCATCTTCCTTTCTAAGTTATAGATAATAGTTTCTATGTAAGGCAGCATATTATGTTTAACTTCTCCAAGGGTCGCAGATAGTAGTTTCTGTGACAAGCAACACATTGTCTATGATTCAGTTTTCATTTTCATAATTCTTCTAAGTGACGGATAGTAGGTTATGTGTTAAGCAGCATATTATCTTAAACTTCTCCTTCAATATTTCTTCATTCATCATTTATATCTAGCAACAAATGGAATTCTGAGATTTTCCTGTCACATTTGTATTAAGGGTTAAAGACCAAGTTTTCCAGGTCCTTCATTTAAGAATACAACAAACAATAAAGTGAAAAACAAGTGACAACAAATGATAATCATTAATATCTTAAGCACAATTTCTCCACAGCCAGGAAATTGGTTTCTTAAGGTACAACATGTGCTATGCATCTTGAGTTGCTTCTTCAAACCTGCTATATCCATCTCTTTCTTTTTTATTATTTTTTCAGCTGCTTTTATATCTAAGGGATCATACCCAATATTCACTACTAATTCTTCTACAGACTTAATTTTATTGTCCTTTGATTGTGATGAAATATTTTCCATATTTAACTGAGCTTGAGCATTTGACAGAGCTACCTGCATTTTAAACAAGTTCATAGAAGCATTGGTTAGAGTAGATGAAATCATTTCACCTATTTGCTTGTGCATTTCTAGCTGGTCAATTGGATGGACACTTCTTGCATCAAACTCAAAAGAATTTTGCTTGTAATCTGATGGAGTTTTGGGCTCTATTGTCTGTGCTTCTAGGAATACCATATGCATTTTTCCCTTTTCTGAGTCAAAGGTAGAGAGAATTATGCCCTATCCAGTTGCACTCTATTTCCAAAATTGAGCATAACTGCTCTTTTTCAATATTTCATTCTTGATTTTAATCTCCCTAAATGTGTCAAAGACTGTCTTTTCCTTCTCTTTAGTCACATTTGTAGATGAGGACACTTGAAGAGACTGTTGTATTTCTAAAATCAGTGTGGTAGGAAAGGATTTCCCTCCAGTTGGGGATGAATCTGGAATATCAATGATATTGGTGACTGTTTGTTGCGGTGTTCCTTTATCTATGTCCATGTGATTTCTGGGCTTCTTCCTATATTTTAGCTTGAATTCCCTCATAGAAGTATCAGTCCCTCATGACTAATCTTCTCTAGGCCTTTTCTCTATTACTCCCTATTCTTGTTCTTTTCCCTTTTTTGTTCTGTGTTCAGTGGTTTGCTTTTCCTGCTATCTTGGAGTCTATGCACTGGAAGAAGAGATCACTTGTTCGTCAGCCTCCTACAATGTTTCGAGCATCCACTCAATCTAATTCATGTATTTTTCAATTTCAGGCTTTTGAGTGTGAATATAGGTTGTTGAATTTTTCTCCACCCTCTTCTTGGAGATGATACCCCATGGGTCATAGGACCATGTAAAACTGTGGGTGAAATTCATTTCTTTCAGTCTTTTATCTGCCTCCTCCCCTGATACTCTACTTTTACAAATGAAGGGACCAATCTGAGATTTGATCCTGAACTGGGACATTTGCTTAGCTACTACAAAATGCACTTCATTTGCATTAATCATTTACCTAATGTATTCAAGTGAAAAGATACTCATGGGGAGGAACTTTGGCTGTTTATAAGGGGCCAACTCACAGTCATATACTTTTAATTCAGTGTAATTTTGGTACAAGTACCAATCACCTATTCTTGCTTGGTATATCAACTGCATAATTCTTCTTATTTCTTCACTGATCCCGGGTTCTGTAGTCCCACTAAGGAGGCGCCTTACTGAGTGAACAAATATTTCTACAAATGTTTTCTAGTTGAAGTATCAAGATTCCTTCATCACTAATGTTGTCTAGAAAATAACAGATTAGGGTTCACCTTCCTCATTCATCTTGCTCATAGTAAACTAGAACCTGTCTGACTAAAAATAAACCAACATATACACCAAAATTGAGGAGTAATGAAAAACTTCCTCTGTGAAGAAATTGAAAATCTGCTCATGAATGGCATCTACTAAAAATTGGTTGAAATTGAAGGGAATAGAGGGCTTGGATTTTGTTGACGGAATAGATAAGAAAGCTATGATAGCTTCATCAAGCCATTGATCTGAGTAATAGCCAAGTAAATAAGAAAGAACAGTGACAATGTGTCTAATTATGTCTAGGAAAACAGAGGAGGAATAAGGAGGATTCTTGTTTGGAAGAGTTGTGTGCTCAGTCATGAAAAGTTCTAAGGTTTTGGCTCTCTTAGAAAAATCGAGCTTCTGATACATTTCAGTGAGAATCTCATGGGAAAAGGGAATAGTTCCTTCAAAAATAGGGGCTTGCATCATCTGCATAATGGACATGGCATCAATGGTAAACAAAATATGTCCTGTTGGGGCCATCACTGCCCTTTGCTATGGATTGTAGAATGAGTGGCATTTCCTGATCATTTTTTGGCAACTGCGTGTTTTAGGAAAAATATAAAACGGTATATTTGTGTCCCAGAGACCTATGTCATCCATCTCCTCAACAAATTTATCCTCCCACCAGTTGCATATGTCAAATGAATCAAACTCTGAGAGTGTTTCAGGTATATTAAAATCCTTGTGTACAAGTGGTATGTGATCCAAATCCAATGGTGGGTGCACCATTGGATTAAATATTTCTTGTTCCTTTTTCTCTGGTGCCATGGTTGTCTTCTCCGAAAACCTCTGAAGTTGTCCTATGTTGAATTTGTAATAGCAAGGGAATAGAAAGAAATGGGAATTCAGTGAGGGAGAAAGAAAAGGGATTAATCAGAATTGGGATTAAAGAATGGGAACATTCGATCACTAAAGAAAAATGGATCTTTTTGTGATTGCACTATTGCTTTTGTATGCATTTTGTGTTCTCTGTGTATGTCTAGAGGGAAATGAAATGCACCTAATAGTAGAAATAGCAGTTAAAGTTTGAAAATGGTGTGACATGGTGCTTGTATGGATTTGGAGTGATGTCGTTGGATTGACTTGACTTGGCGCAGGTCCGTTAGGTAACGGTCTAGCCAATTAAATGCATAATGGCAGGAACAGGGGTGATAGGGCAGATGGAACAGGTTGGTGTCGTGAGGTGGTGAGAGCAATCAAATGGTCACAATGGCAGAGCAGTTTAAGTAACGGCATAAACCAATTTTCGGGGGGCCTGGGGAGTGGTAAGCGGGATGAGAGGGGGGTGAAAAATTACGCCGGTGTGACACGTCAATGGTTGGAAACCACCAATTTTGATCCCCCCCCCCAAGGATTAACTTTCGAAGGGTGGGGGAGGCCAGAAAAGGACACGACCCATTAGATCATGAGGGGTGAGCATGGATTTGGTGAGAGATGGGGGGTAGATAAGATAGGATGTGATAGATGAGTGTGTGGTGGGGTAGGGAAATAAATAGGGGGCAGACTATAGGAAAATAAAGATATAGAGTAAGGTTAGGGGAAATAATATTGAAAAATAATATGAGACCCCTTTCCCTTTTAATTTCTTCTCCCGACCATAGGAAAAACAATAGGATATGTCTTCCAACCTTAAAAGAACATTAGTGTCTTTCTTTATTTGGATTTTCCTCAATCTACCTATCCTTATTTTTCTAATCTAGCACTTTTTCTTTTTCATTTGTAGGGTGCACTTGGACTGGTAGACCCATTCATTTTTTCTTTTATTTCTAGACTACTCTATCACTTATTTCTCCCATTGGTCCAAATTAAATAATTGAATCAATTTTATTTCTACCTAGCTACTGATTTGCCAAGATTAAACTATTTGGCAGATCTTTATTTTCTACCCTATCAACAGAAATTGAAATTTGTTCAATCATGCTTAGACCGTATGATCTGAAAAACATTTGGGGTTTTATTTTTCTTCTTATTTTTTTTCTCTTTTGTTCTTTTTCTTCTTTTTATATACCCTCTTTTCATTTCTTTTTTTTTCTCTTTTTTTTTTCGTGAAATCAATTGAATATTGGAATCTGTGAACAATTTGAAATCTGCAAACTGTGAAATAGTCAATCACCTTGAGATCCTATGAAGTATAGGACCCTAACATGCCCAATGTCAGGGAGCAGTGCGGAGCTTCCATCAAGGAAGGGATGGCCACGTTGGATGTCACAGTCATTGACTGCACTACCTTATTTGAACAGGCGATGGAGTTGGTAACTAACTTGCAGGAAGAACTAAACATGCTTATATTGAATACAGAGATTCCTGAGCTCCAGAAGCAATATGATGAGGTTAGGGTGACAGCGCGTTCAATTGCTACAGCGCAACGCCTCGCCAAGTTGCAGGAGAGGAAGTAGCTCCTCGCACAGCTAGAAGCATCTCAAAAGAAGGAGGTCGTGCTTAAGGCTAGGTTGGGACTTTGGTTAGAAGAATCTTAACAAGTATCAACCAACATTCAGGAGAAGATGATGGGCTTGCAACAAACACAACAAATGATGAAGCTAGTTGCGGAAGGACTAGCTACAAAGCAACTCATAGAAGAGGCCAAGTAGGTAGCTATGCAGAGCATTTCCAAGGTTAGTTGTGCAGGTGGAGCTGGGGGATCTTTGTAGCAAGATCACCATGCCAGCCGAGTGACTCGAGGGTGATTCATGACCTTTGTGTTGGGGGCCTGTTTGGATGGGGTCCCTTGGGTCAGTTTTGGGGTTAAAAACCCAAGTATTGAAGTAAATTTTGGTAAAATATGTAAAGTATCCACAATTTGTGGATGCGGAGCACGTATATAGTTAGGAGTTAAAAGTGGTTTTAGACCTTTGTCTATGTAAAATCGATTCGGTTTTCAGATCCACCCATGGTCTGCGAACCATGGGATTACATGTAAAAAGATATAAATAGGTGTGTCTTAGAGAGTCTAAGGCATGTCTATGTCTGATATAGGAAGAAAGGGTAAGTAAGTAGCAGGTAGATAGAATGGAAAAGGCTCTACAGCTGAGTGCGCAAAGGCCTAGAGTAGAGTCCGTAGCTGAGTGCGCAAGGCAGTCTTGAGTCTGCAATACTATATTAAGGATCAATAAAGAAGATTGTTGAAGAAATTCATGTGTTATCTATTTACTTCCGTTATTTATGTTTGCAATATATGTTGTGATGGAATAATGTCTTTATGAAATATTAATTCATTGTTGTGTGACTCTATTGGATAAGTCTTATTAACCATACACAATCCCTGTTAAGTACTTTCACGAAGATTATAATACATCATGTTATAGTTATTAAATACTTAAGTAGATCTGTGTGAACTCAAATCTAGGGCTATTTTATGATGCACGTAAGTGGCTGATTCATCTATTAAGTGTCCACAAAGATCTATCGTAGATCTTCACGAAGGTCTAGAGGTCATTAAAGGGAGTTGCAGAGCTGGGCCCGAGGGGTTTATAGATCTGCACAAAGGTGGATATATGGAAAAAAAAGACATCACACTGATCTCTGGATGCGGAAACTTGGTTCTAGCATCCCCCCACATCGCTTCGAGTGAGACTTCAGCCTGCGCTACATGGGTTGATGCTGAAAGGGCCAATAGTGTAGGGATTTGTTTGGTGCAATTCACTCTAAACCTGGGTTAGGACCCACAAAGCCAACATGCAAGCTTCAAGGTACCAAAGGGGTTTCTAGTTCAACTTCCTAAATATGAGCTGAAGTTGATAGGAAGTGATCTATTGCAGGAGGGTCTATGACACGAAACTCATGTCAAGTTTGAAGGACAAATTTGGAGTGATTCGTGACTGACTTTGGGATGGGTGATGCAATTTAGAGCTATGAATTGCAAGCTAATTTTGACTGAGGTTGAACCTCTCTTTAACATATCAATGACATGACATTTTGACTTGGCATCATTTGACTCAAAAATAAGATCCAAAACCAATTTGAAGACTTTCAATGAGGTGTGATCAATTTGAGAGGCAAATGGATTTCCCAACAAGGACATAAAGGTGACAGAGTGTCATGTTCAAGAGCAACATATTGCCTTTTGTAATACAAAAAAAACTTTTCTTCCCAATTTTCCCCCCCCCCCCACTACTGGAAAGTGCCTCTTTATTTTTGTGCAAGCTTAAGAAGGATAGCATATGTTTGTCATGTAAGTTCATCCCTCATATGAGTCCTTCAGAGTACTCTTAACTAACCCTACAAAGGAGTGGCTCGGTCTCATTGTGATTAACGATTTATGCACTATTTATATTTTACGAGTCCAGTGGAGGAGTAATTGAATGTTGTTTTCATATTTAAAGAGTTTGAAAAAGACACAAGAAAAATCATTCAATTATTTCAACGTAAAGGTTTAACAATCTCGAAGAAAGCTAAGCTCGGTGTTTTTCATTTTTAGGGAGTTGGGAGAAAAACATAAGTAAACTCCAAAATGTCCCTTTTGTAGATTTAGTCTCTCAAGCCCACAAAAGGGTAAAATAATGCAAGAGAGAACTATTTTGACCATGATTAGTCAAAGTATAACTTTTTCATAAATAGTCCACATGATCCGTAAAAGGGGTAAATGTATATCAACCAAAAGTTTTTTTGTTTTCTTTAACAAGTTCGAAACCAACAATCATACTTGGCAATATTTTCATACTTCGAGAGTCAGAAAAGAGCTTAAAGGTAACTTCAATATTTCGCTTTTTCGTAATTTTTAAAAGCCTCAAAAAGTGATAAAAGTTTACTTGCTTCCAAAATGATATATTTTCGTGATTAAACCTATAAACTGCACATTCAAACTTAAAAAATCATTATAGCTACTCGGAAAATAGTAAAAAAAATAAATATTTTAATTTTAGAAGCTAAAGGCAAAAAAATATTATTTTAATTGGCCTCCTTTGCCTATAAAAGTTAAAAAAGTAAAAATTTCTTTACCAATTGTGTTTTTACCAATGGGAGCTTTTGAGAGTACATTTTCACCCAAAACTTCATCAGCAGATTGCAATCAAATGACTGAACCATTTCACAAACCTTTTTCTCTAAGTAAGATAGAATTCCATTCTCTTCATTTTGGTAGCTTTTATTTTTCATTTCATTGGTAATTTCATGTTTTTTAATGGTTTTTATTGATAAAAGATGTGCCCTTGGTGTGTGCAGTTCCCTCCCATCGTGACTGCGCAACCGACTCTTTTTTCATTGCTATAAAATGTGATTTACACAGTTCACCTGAAAGGGAACCATGAAAATATTTGTTGTGCCTAATAGGAGACTACACAAGACACAAAGGGTTTTCAAAAAATAATAAAAACACCCAAAATATTTTGCAAAACTTTCATATTCTTTTTCTAATCAACCTTTTTCTAATCAATCTCCATCATTGTTTTCAGGTGTTTGAAGTGAAAAAATGGAATGGAGAGAGAGAGAACATGAATCTATAGATGTAGAGGCTTTGAATGACCCAACAACAATGCAGGCCTTTAGGAATTGTGGTCTATATAAATATTTTTTATTCGAGGAATGAAAGATAAGTTGGATTTGCTAACATGGATGGTGAGATCTTGGAATTTCCAAGAACAATGCTTTGAGATTGGGGACCAAAGGCTCACCATAGATGCAGATGATATTTATTTCTTGACTGGGCTTCCACATCATGGGACCAATATTTCATTGTTTGGGAGCAAACTAGGTGGTGGAACTACATAGTCTTATTTAGCCGAGCATTGCTTTCCTAGGTCCCAACTTAGCAATGGAACAATTAATATTAAAACCATTGAGAGACTTCCATTGAGTCCCATCGCATTTACTGTTGCCTAACTATATGGAAGTTCTATGCTCCATTTTGTTACAAAATCCCAAATGCATATATCTCTAGAGTGTTTACAGCCTACTATTTTCAACTGGTGCAAACAAGTTGTTTCCAACATCAAAAGGCAACCCACTAGAGAAAAAAATTGGCAAACTAAAGAACTTTGGATATGGTGCTATAGTTATTTCATTTGCTCTATAGAGGATTCATTTTCTTTGTCCACAGGTATCTATGGAGATGGAAGTACCTTGAGATCATCACATGTTATAGTGGGTTTCATTGATGTCTCTCCACAAAGGCAGTGATATTCCAACTGTGAGATATAATTCTGCTTTTTTGAGATGGTTGGAGCGCCAGATTATTATGATCGAGGATTACCCATATGTGGGCGTGGACTACACTAGTGATCCATATATCCCTCTCCATGGAGGAATGCAATGAGGTGACATAGGTAAAAAATATCATTTCAGTTGTTTTGTATCTTTTTCAAGAAAAAAATTATTTTTTACATGGGCCCAGTCAAACAGGAAGCAATGTGTCGATTTTACAGATTTGACGAGCATCCATCAACTCCCATAACATAGAACCCTGAGGCAGTAGAGGCTTTGTCCGAGATTGAGCATAATCTAGAGAGATTGACTCTAGATATCCCAGATATCAGGATTGATGATTTACCTCTCTGCTACCAGAGGCATACAGTGGAAGTTCCTACGTTGATCAGTCGCCTGTTATGATGAGTGGCTCGTGCTATAATCTATTACCATGATCATTATGCTTAGCTGCTAGTTATAGAGCTAGATTTTTTTCTGACCTATCGGTATGTTTGGGTAATAAGGCCACGAGGCCTCATATGTCTTGGATGACATTTTTCTAAACCAAAAACTTTTACAAACTAATGAAAAACTACTTCTATTTTCTCATCTTATTTTGTACAATGTGTGGATGGCTATTGCTTTTCCTTTTACAAATGTTGCAAATGTTGATTTAACACATAATTATCCATCAATTAATGTGTTTAAATGTCTTGGAATGTGTTGGTATTTAATATAATCAAATTCTCTCGCCACAAAAATTGTCACACAAAAATATGATACAAAATGTACAAAGCATTCATGCAGTGAATTGGGCATAGTACTTCTTTAGGTAAAGTCCATTTATGGTATTTCCTAAAGGAATACTTTCATAGTCAACTAGCTCAAAGAACCATTTTGCTAATACATGTTTTACGATATAGGAACCATGCATCATAGGTTCAAACTTACCGGCACCTAACTTATCATGATATTGATAATAAACCAAGACTAAGTCACCTTATAAATATGAGCTAGGATTTACATTTTGATCAAAATGTGCTTTAATGCATTTCTTATGAGTCTCACTAGTTAGTGCAACATCACGACGAGTCTCATATAAACATGTTAGGTATAAAAAGCGTTCGTCCTTTGCATAAGTAGCAGGTAATAATTCAATTTCCAGTTTCAATGACAGGATTTCACATTCAATAAGTAAGACTGCTTCCAAACCATAAACCAACTAAAAGGGAAAAAATACAGTTGCAGTTTTTGCTAAGGTGTGATATGCGCACAAGGTTAGAAAAAACATCAAATGCTAATTGAATTTATGAATTCCTACAATTCGTTGAAGCATGGTAGTTAAAATTTTGTTCACAGCTTCTACTCAGCCATTTCTTGTAGGTAATATGGAGTTGAACTATCATGGCACAAGCCTAGCTTTGCAGTGAGTTTAGTCATCATAGAGTTTCGAAAATGATTGCCATGGTCTATGACGATGGCTTGTGGAACACCAAACCTAGTAACCACATGATTGAATATGAAAATAGTTGCAGTTTCACCATCATCCTTATATGTAGGTATTGCTTCAACCCATTTTGTAAAATAATCCACCAAGGATAATATACCCATGCCCATCGATCAAGTAAGGGTTACATGTAATGAAAACAATGCCCCATTTTGCAAGAGGACCGACAACAATGATTGGGTGAAGAGGAGCAGGAGGTTCACGCATTTTACGATGATAGATTTAACAATTATGATATTTATGGACTGCAATTATACAATCTTTGAACATAAATGGCCAGAAATACCCAACACACAAGATTTTTTGGGCAGTGGAAAACCTTGACATATGACCGCCACAGGTTTCGAAATGACAGTGATTAATGCTTTTTTGGCTTCTTCATGAGTCAAACATTGTCTAAAAATAGAATCAGCACCGTAAAGATAAATTTTTTTGCCAATAATAGTATATAGTTGAGATTGGTACTGAATATGACGACAGTCAATTCAAGATAATTCAAGCCAAAAATTTTGAGTTTGAAGATAAACAATAATATCTCCATACCAAGGGTCAAATGTAATGATAAGAAAGAGTAATTCATTCAGAAGAGAATCCTTTTCCACAATTTCTATTTAAGAGTAGGGAAAGTCACATATCAATTATGAAAACACCAATGATTTCTTTGACTTAGATTTCATAAATTCTAAATCAAATTCTTGTAGGATAACTATCCATTTGGAATAATTTCCCCCTAGAAACCATCTCATAAGAATGTAAACCATAGGTTGCAATCTAAAACCACTGTTGTTTTACGTAAAAAGATGTACTGACAAAATCTTTGGACAATTTGTACAACTGCCAAGGCCAATTTTTCCACTTGTGCATATTTTATTTCAGATTTTGTAAGATTTCTACTAAAATAATAAATCACATATTCAGCATTCAATTCATCCTCCTAAATGAATACCATGGTAATGGTAACATCATACACATATAAATACAAAAAGTAATCTCGATGATAATTGGGCGGATGCAACAAAGGTGTATGAGTCAATGCATGTTTGAGTGCATCGAAAGATTTTAGAGCAGTTTCATCCCATACAAATAAGATGCCCTTTTCTAATAGTTGAGTAAAACCTTTAGTTAGCTCAGTATAGTTGGGAATGAATCAATGTAAAAAGTTTTATTTCCCTTGCAAATTTTGGAGTTGGCACAAATTGGAAGGAGGCAAATTCATAATAGCCTCTACCTTAAGGGGGTCAACACGAATGCCTTCTTTTGACATGACAAATTCCAGTAATTTTCCATATTGTACGCAAAAAGCACATTTGTGAGGATTTAAGTGTATATTGTAATTCTGA
This sequence comes from Pinus taeda, assembly GCA_000404065.3. Lineage (NCBI taxonomy): Eukaryota > Viridiplantae > Streptophyta > Pinopsida > Pinales > Pinaceae > Pinus > Pinus taeda. The sequence goes on from APFE031377883.1 coordinate 29,279, forward strand.
AATCTGATAAAGATAACTCTTAAATGCATTGGATGATCTTCACGTTTCATTGAATAAGGTGGTAGATCATCCAAATAGGGTTGTACGATATGCTTAATATCATGAAAATCGTAAGGCGTAGACCATTGAAAGGTGGCACTGACATTCTTCAGTCTAAATGGGAGCTTCCAATAAGAAAAATTTCCCCATGGAAAAATGAACGGAGTTTTATGTTGATCGGCAAGGAGTATGGTGATTTGGCTGTACCCAGAAAATTTGTTTATGAAAGAGAAGATTTCATTACAGACACAATCGTCAATTATTTGATCGATATAGGGGGTAGGATAATTGTCTTTTGGACAAGCCTTATTAATGTCCCTATAATACACACATATTCTAATGCCTCCTTGCTTCTTGTTAACAGGAAAAATATTGGAAACCCAATCATTCAAGGGAACAAGATAGATAAAACCTACTTTGAGAAGTTTTTCAACTTCAGCTTTGATAGTGGTAACCTTTCTAAAAAGCACTAGATGTAATCTTTGTCTAATAGGTTTAGCATCCAGGTAGGTCTTAATTTTATGAATAACAATACTTGGGTGGATTCCTCGTATTTCCTCATAAGACCATGCAAAGAGGTCACAGAATTCCTAGAATAGGGCTTTGTAATTCTAAATTTTTTCAAGTGAACATGAAGCACCTATGTGAATGTTCTTTGTGATTTTTGATTTCACAGAGATATTAATTTGAATGGTTGTAGATATATTTCCTAAATTATTTTCATATTTAGATTCAAGAATTGATATAGGGCATTCAGGACTATCTACAATCTCGGGTGAAAAAAGTGTAGAAAAGTTAATCTCAGTGTTTTCAACATTGGGAAGAAAAGATGAACGATGATGATAACCATCCCAAGGAATTTCATCCAAAATCATAATTTCCATGATACTTTCATATGTTGGAAACATATTATCGAAAAGATCAAGAAATGATATTGGTTCCAGCCAATATAATTGAGAATACTCATCAACAATCACATTCACTCGATCATTTTCAAAGGGTAATGGGTCTGAAAACAATTGAATTGCCTAGTGGGGTTATAGTCATTTGGTTACCATATGTGATCAATTTAGATTCTGATGGCACAATCCAAGGATCGTAAGATTCTAACATGATTAGTGAGATAATATTGACCTAGGAAACATTAGGAGAAAAGTTGGGTGGAGGGAGTGCAAAAGTTCCCATCAATAATGAATCCTTAAGAAAACCAACACCAATATCTTCATAAGGAGTACTCGTTTTCCCCACAAATGGTACGCTACCAGTAGATTTAGGGTCATAAGTATAATAATATAGTTGATCTACTTTCATTATTCTTCCTTAATGAGGAAACAATATCATCTGGAAAAGTGATGAGACCACTGCAGACATTGGATAGGTTCAACTTCAACCCAAAAAAAGATTGTAATCAAGTTGAGCATCAACAACTTCTACCTCGATTGCAATTGTTTTACCTTCTAACTCTATTGGTAGATCATTCCAGATACCATAAGGAAGAAAACCACTCCTAGAAAAGGCTTTTAGAGTGGTAGCCTATTGATTGATAGTTGGAGATCCCAAATGTTTGCAAAAAGTGATATACATAATACATGTAGAAGCTCCTTTTTCAATTAATGTATGAAAGATTCATTTGGTTATGATAAAAAATAGTATCTAAAATTCCAATTGATGTGGGAGTCTAGGTATATGAATTTCAAGATTAAAAACTATAAGATTAGAGTTCTAAGGATCAATTGCCCCAATAGTTTATTATAGTAATTTCCTTTGTGTTGGTCATGTATGTAGCACTTCAAGAGCCAATATCGATGAAGGGGACTGAGATAAATCTTCAATAATGTTGTAGTTCTGAGTCGCTCTAGCATGTGGGTTAAATGTTGACTTTCGAACAACACCTTTAAGAGGTGGGTGAATCACCATGTCAGGATTTTGTTTCTCAATTTGCAAAGGTTTAGAAGGAGATGGAATTGATGTGGAAGGTTGACTATATTGACTAGCATCATTTCCACTTTTTATAGGACCTTTAGATCCATAATATTTAGATCTTGTTTCTACCGAAACTTGTGAAGACATCATCATGATATCTATCAATGTGGATGAAGAGGATGGATTATGTGCAACCATTTTACTATCTTGAGAAGGGAAACGATCCTTCAAAATAGCAAGTGTGGGTGAACCTTTTGTAAATTTACTAACCTCTGCACAATGTGGTAATTCCTTTGTATAATGATCTTCATTACAGAATGGACGAGGATAATGAGGTTTCTTTTTCTCATCAAAAGGTTAATTTTCCGTTGGTTTCTCCTTTTGTGAAAGATTTTGTTTTGCTTTACCCTTCCTCTTTTTCTTACTTCCAAGTTGTTGAGATTTTTCAGTAGATGATTCTACTGCATTAATTTCGAAAGTAATTTCTAGAGAAATGTTTTCACTAGGTGAATCTTTTATAGCCAAAGTCTAAGTATTCTTAGAACTTTTCTTAGATGATTTAATATTTGACAGTTGGGTGATATAATCAATTACAACATCAATGGTGTGAGATCCTATAGGAGTTAAATCTAGTTGATCTAAAATTGTTGGGTGAGGTAAATTTGGGATATTGTTGTACAAAGTGCTAGATTGTGTATAAACAAGGTCTAGATACTAGGCATGAGAAATCAGCTACTCTTTTGTTACAACATCTTCTTTAGAACCATCTTCCATGATATCATAAAGTAAAGATTTGATAAAACATTCGGCTAATATTTGGTCTGGAATATAAACTTTGACTAGATTACCTCTATGCCTGTGTTCATGTATATGATCTAAAATGTGGGTAGAAGTAGATTGTTTTAATGAAGTCAAAATTTTGGTACCGGTGTCGTATCGAATGGGTAACTTAAAATTCGTCAAAAAAATTGTTTCTAAAGAATTAAAATTATGGAAAGAGGCATGTGGTAAGTCAATGTACCATTTTGTTGTTGAACATGTTAAATTTTGTTGGAAAAGGCGTAATTTGATAGAATCATCAATTAGTGAATTCAAAGAACACCATAGATGATATGTCATAATGTGATTTGATGGATCCTCTCCTGATTTACCATTAAATTTTGGTATATCACTTTTCCGTTTAGTAGGAATTACTAGCCAAAATGGATAATAATAGATGGGTTCATTTGTAAGTCAAGATAGATATGGTAAATCTAAGGTTCCTATGAAAGGTAATTACCGATTAAAGTATTTTTGTGTATATTGTTAACCTTGAGGATTAAGTCCAACTCCTGGAGGAGGATACCTAGGATATCCTAGAATATCTTGAGCAGCTGTTATTTGCATCCCTCTAGGGTAGCCAGGGTGAGGCATACCAAGTTGCGATTGACATGGAATTTGAAAAGTATGACCAAGGTATGACTAGATTTGAAAAGGTTGATTCTGATATGTTTGACCCTCTACCATTTAACCCAACTAAAATTGCCTCTACAAAGGTTGACCTTGATACAATATTTGTGAAATTTCTATACTACATTTTCTAATATCAATCTATGTTTTAGACTGGAAATTAGGACCAGTTTGATAAGCATATACCTAAGGGATAGTCTGTGTACTTTGTTGAACCAATATTTGAGGCATAACTTGGATGGTTGTTTGTGGTATAGATTGGACAGGCATTTGAGGTGTACTTGGAACCAATTTTGGAATAATTGTTTAGACATTATACTAAACAAGTGTTTGAGGATTGCCTTAGATAGGACAAGTGTTTATGCAATTCCCTAGACAAGTTATTGGACAAGCATTTGTGGAATACCTTGAAAATGTATTTATGGAATAGGTTTTCCAGTATGTTAAACAGATTGATAAATAGGCACTTGTGGAGAAACTTAAATAGGTTTTTTAACATAAGATGGGTTCCAAATAGTATTCATTATTGGATGAGGATTACTAATAAAGGGTTGGGATACAACAATTTGACTTAAACCTTCCTAAGGTACTTGACCAAAATTTGCATAAGACCTGGCAAGAGGTTGTCCAACAACTGTAAGATATGTTCTGACAACGAGTTGTCCTCCAAGTGGAGGATAAGATGGTTTCCCCCTAGGTGGATAATAGATGCCAATTGGGGTTACTTGAGGATTACCCATAATACCAAATATCATATTAACATCTTAGCCTGAATCCAAAGGTATTTTAGGCATAGAAGTCATGCTCTAAGCAGTAGAGGTAGATAAACTCGATGACCAAGTAGAAACTTGAGGAGAAGAAGAGGGTCCTGAAAATTTCCGAGAAAGTGACCAGTACCCTACCGGAAATGAAGGCCCACCATTCAATAAATACTTTGGGGAGCTCGTATACATAGAGGTTGAAGTAGGTTAACCCACAAGAGGCTTTTCTGACATGTTTCAACTAGGTGAAAAGTAGAAAGGAGTCTGTAGGTGAGTAATACCTTGATTTAAATAGTTCAAGGGGGTAAAATACCAAGGATCTAGTTGAAAAGGATCAAAAGGAACTCTTGGAAAAGCTAGTGGATCACCAACAGTTAAAGGGGTATGTGGTGATTATTCCTCCTCTTCTTCAATAATATCTTCAATAATTATAAGACAAGGAGGTAAACCAATTGTAATTACAGTTCTTCTTCGAGGTGAAGTTAGTATATGAGTAGGGGCTATATCAGCTAAAGGTGATTCGGGTTCAAAAATTTCAGATTCAGGTTCTTCAACATTTGGTTCAGTTAATAATGTGTCTGAAATCTCTCTATTGTGTGTTTCTCCTTGAACAATTTCATTAATTTCAGGTCCAGATTGAACCTGTTGACACCTAATCATAGGGATTGGATGAACAATTGTAAATAATGTAAATAAAAAAAAGAGAAAATGGAGAGTCATCCAGAGATGAAACTCAACAGTCACTCCCTCATGTATATAATAATGAAAAACCTAAATGAATATACAATCTCATTTTTGAGGAGTTACCTCTTGGTCTGATAAGGTATTAGAGCCAGCTCCATTTTTCGCATTGCAATTTGCCAGTGTAACTCCCTTCTGCCATTTTTCAGAAATATGTCTTGTATTTCCTGCAATCTGCATATCCTTGTTTTCCCTCTGTGTCATAATCTAGTGTAATGCTTAGTATACCCATTAAATACCTACTCCAGTACATTTATCCTCATTAAAAATATCTCTCATCCAACGTTCAACCTGTTGTTGTCATAAACTTCTCTTTTTGGGTTGTAATCTTTAATGGTCTAGTCACTCGATTTATGGAGGAAGCAAACAAGTAATGACATCGATCTATATTACATGCTAGGCCAATGGTCTAAAAACAACGATGCATCATAATCTCTCATTCCCTTGCAACAATTTGAAAAGAATGCACTCTAGAATGTTCTGGTCCATATGCCGACGCGGGGGGATGAGAAGATAGGCATGTGATCAACTCAATAATGAGTCTCTTTTTTCATATTTATTACTGCAGTGCCTTATAGTGCACCACATCAATTATTTTAATGATTGATTTCATTCCTCAAATCGAATGTTGTCCATCTAGAGTCAGTTGAGACCTCGTTGCACATGGGAACCATTTTCCAACCTCCATTGCCTCTCTTCACTATATTGCTACCTTAAGCGCTGCCAGCATTCCATTGCCAGACCTCTGACCTCTCCAATACGCAGACTTTTGTTTCCAGACCTCTTTTTGCTCATGCCTCTCCATGCTTCTCCCAATACGTTGCACGCTACTCCCAATATATGTTGCTATCTCTACTCTAATACGTAGCCAGCAACTCTCGCCTTAGCTTACACCATTAGCACTCCACACATATACGCTTACCTCAGCCCCTCCTCCACGTATATCTGCTTACTGACGGGGTCATCCCGCTTCTACCTTGCCTTGTATTGACCCCATATATCCCCTCCTCCATACCACTCCTTCCCCATATAATCTCTCCCCCAATAATACCTCTGTCATATTGCTAACAGAATTGCATTTTTCAAAATATTGCTATTACAGTGCAGTTTTTTTTTAACACCAGAAGTGAAAATATTTTATATATTGGCAAAAGAAGTATATTTTTTGTACAGTACATAGTTTTTTAAAATGCATTCATTGATACCCATTGTGGGAGTGGTTCTTACTGGCAAGGAGAACTATCTAGAATGGTCATAGAAAATCAAACACACTCTCATTTTTAATGAGTTGTGGAAAAGAGTGTGTGTTGGAGATGGATAGAAAGAGCCAGAACAACCTACCTCAGACAAGGAATTCACCATTTGGGAAAATAAGAATAGCAAGGCTTATGCATTGATTGCAGAATCAGTGAATGAAGAGGTGAGTCGCCATATTTCACCATTTTCAAATGCTTTCGAAGCCTTACAAAAAATGAAGTAACTCTATGACTCACACTCTGCACTTGAAGTTGTTCAACTCATGATTAAATTGTTCAACCTTGAATTACAAAATGATTATCCTCTTTCTCTTGCATCAGAAGTAAAAACTATTATGCATGATATCAAAGTCACTAATGTTGAACTGGACATTCCTCTAATAGCTTTCCTCAAGGAACTTTATCCCACTTACTCAAATTATCTTGAGGCATTGCAAGCAAATGGAAACCTCAAAGATATTACCTTTGACTCACTTGTGAAAAAAATTGTTGAAAGAGAGAAATATTTTGGGAAGAAGACAACTCCTTAGTCTTCTGAAGAGGTTGCATGTCTTGCACATAGAGAGAAAAATCTTTCTCAAGATTCTTCCAGAGGAAGAGGTGGTCGAAGAGGAAGAGGAAGAAATTTTAGAGGCAGGGGGAGGGAAGATACTCTCAAGGAGAAAAGTCAAATTTGCATTGCATACATTGCAAAAGGGATGGATCACATGATGCATCCACATGCAAGTTTCCTTGGGACAAAATTGAGTAGGAAAGAAACCAACCCAAAGGTAAAACTAATGACAAAGAGAAATTTAAAGCACCGGAATCCGCTCACTATGTTGTGGCACACTGTAATATTGGAGTAAATGAAAACTTATTTAATGCTTCACTTGCTTCTTGGAGAAATGATTGGTTGCTTGATTCAAGAGCAACTTGCCACATGACTTTTAGAAGAAATTTTTTTGAATAATTTACTAACAATTTTGATGGAGCAGTATACTTTGCAGACAAATCAAAACTCAAGCCATCAGGGCTTGGCACAATCAAGCTTAAATTGTCTAGTCTTCTAGACTTTCTTCTACATCATGTTTTATATCTCCCATAGCTTAGGAGAAACTTGTTGTCCTTGGTCCACATCTGCCAGCAAGGACACTCCATTCATATGTTTGATGGCAATATTGAGGTGAGAAAAGCATCAGACCACTCACTTGTCATGATGGGGATAGAAGAAGTAAGTCTTCTCAAGCTGCAGGGTACCTCTGCTCGTGCACAAAATTTCTCATTCAATTCTCATTATGAAGAAGGTACATTTCCATCAAGTTTAGTATGGCATGCTCGATTTGGACACTTAAACTATGACAACCTCCGCTTGTTGAAGAAAAATGGTGTTACTAGTTTGCCTACAATTCCTAGGAAACTTAAGCAATGTGATGCTTTCATTCTAGGAAAGCATAGCAAACAATATTTTCATGATTCACATTCCAGAGCACATAGAAAACTTGAACTCATTCATTCAGATTTATTTGGTCCAAGGCCTATTCCTTCAACAAATGGAAATAAATATATGATGACATTTATTTATGACTACACCAGAATGTGTTGGGTTTATTTATTGAAGAACAAATCTGATATTTTTCAAACATTCAAGTACTTTAATACATGGGTTGAAAATGATGCACAATCTCATATTAGCTCTATTCGCATTGATAATGGAAATTAATACACTTCAAATGAATTTGAAAACTATCTTCGCCAACATGTGATCAAACATCAAACAACTGTGCCTTATAATCCCCAACAGAACGAAGTAGTTGAAAGAATGAATAAGACAATCTTAAATTTGGTACGCTCCATGATGTTTTTCAAGAATATAAAAATTGATGTTTAGGGCTGATGCAGTTCTATGTGTTGTATATGTAAAGAATAGATGTCCATCTAATGTTATTAGAAACAAGACTCCTTATGAAATGTGGTATGGGCACATCCCTTCGGTAAAGCATCTTAGGGTCTTTGGTTCCACATGTTATGCCTTGATACCAAAGGTACATAGAAACAAACTTGGTGCAAGAAGTCGTAAGTGTATCTTCCTGAGGTATTCAAACACCTCCAAAGCATATTGTCGCTATGATAGAGCCAATAAAAATTTTGTTGTATCTAGAGACGTAATCTTTCTTTAATCATCCAAAACTGATAATGTTGTTGAGCGGAAACTTGATCGCTTGGATAGATTCGCAAATGAAAAAACATTTCAAGTATTTGATAATCAGATTCCATGTCTTGAAGGGGGGAATTCCTATACTAAATCAACCTATGGAATCTTCTTTTGAAGCACTCTCTCCCCGGCATGAAACTCCAACAATGGATGATACTTTGAGTGATGTGATTGACAGAATTGGGAGACTCAATCTTGATTTATCCCCAACTCAATCAATGGAGTAGCCTAGACCATCTTAGAAAGGTCCCCCAAAGTGGCTGATAAAGACACTTGAAAGTGTTCATCCTGATGAGGTTGGAAAGATAGGAACCAGAAATTCAACCTGGAAAAATGGAGGTGATGTAGATGACTCTAATTCACCTATTGATATGGATGTTTCTTATGATTGTGAATTGAATTTGTCTACAGATTTTGAACCAACTTCCTTCAAATAAGATGCTTCTCATGATGAATGGAAAGAAGCAATGCAAAAGGAATATGATTCCTTGATAAAGAATTGCACTTGGAAGCTGGTTGATCCTCCGCTGGGAACCAAACCAATTGGCTACAAGTGGGTCTACAAGAACAAGTATAAGTCGATGGCTTACTTGCCAAGCACAAAGCTAGGCTTGTGGCAAAAGGTTTTGCACAAAAGTAATGGGTCGATTATGAGGATACTTTTCCCCCATAACAAAATGGGCTACCATCTAGACACTCTTTTCCTTAGTATCTCAAAATGGTTGGAAAGTCCATCAAATGGATGTAAAAACTGCTTTCTTGAATGGAGATCTAAAAGAGAATGTTTTTATGTCCCAGCATGAAGGATTTGTTATCAAAGGAAATGAACATAAAGTATGCAAACTTGTGAAATCCTTGTATGGCCTCAAACAAGCATCACGAGCCTGGTATGAAAAACTAACTGAGCATCTTCTAAAACTCAATTTCAAACATTATGATCTTGATGATGCAACTTTGTTTGTCAAGAAAGTTGGCAAAACAATTGTATATCTTGTGGTATATGTAGATATTGTGGATGATAGGGAACAATGAGAGCTACATTTCATCCATAAAGAAGGAATTGAGGAAAGGTTTTGAAATGACTGATTTGGGCTATGTTCATTACTATCTTGGTATTGAAATAACTCAACATCCGAAGTCCATATTCCTTTCTCAAAAGGAGTACATTTGAGATCTATTGAATAGTTTTGGCTTGGTTGAATGCAATCCTCTGACTACTCCAATGGAACAAAACTTAAAGCTCACATCCGTTGAAGGAAAAGAATTTGAGGATGCAACAAATTATAGACAACTTGTAGGAAGTCTCAACTACCTGACTACTACCAGACTAGACATTTCATTTGTTGTTGGAATCCTCTCTAGGTTTATGCAAAAGCCTTGTGAGGGACATTGGTCTGCTACAAAAAGAGTTCTAAAGTACTTGAAGGGAACTCAAGACTTTGGACTCAAGCATACACAGGTGGGCGACTTCAGCTTGATTGGATACTCTGATTCAGACTTTGATGGAGACAAAGAAACTGGGGCATCTACTTCGAGTTATGCTATGAGTCTTGGATCAGGAGTTGTCTCTTGGAGATCACACAAACAATCAGTTCCAGCAGATTCCACAATCGAGGCAAAATATGTGACAACAGCTGAGGCAACAAAGAAATTGTGTGGCTTAGGAAAATTCTAGAAGATTTGCAAGTAAAACAAGTACATTCGACTCCTCTCATGATTGACAATACCTCGGCAATAAAGTTGGCCAAGAACCCAAAGTTCCATGATCGAACAAAGCACATCAATACAAAATATCATCTGATTTGACATCATGTTGAGGCCAAACAATCCATCTTCACCATTGTTCCACTAATGAGCAGATTCCAGACATCTTCACCAAAGTGCTTGGAAGAGAAAAGCTTGAATGATTCAGAATGATGCTTGGACTCACCAACATCCCTTCAGATTAAGGGGGGAATGTTGACACCAAATCATAGGGATTAGGTGAACAACTGTAAATAATGTAAATAAATAAAAGAGAAAATGGAGAGTTATCGGGAGATGAAACTCAACAGTCACTTCCTCATGTATATAATAATGAACAGCCTAAATGAATATACAATCTCATTTTTGAGGAGCTACCCCCTGGTTTGACAAAACCTAGCCTAATTCTCTTTCATGTGGTTGAATCACTTTAGTTTCTATTCTTTCTAATTCTACAATTTCATATGTCTCAGGTTGATTTGAGATCCCAGATCCTATCTATTTCGACTTCTTTTCTTTAATCTTCTCCAATTTACCAAGTGTATACTCTGGAGGTTGACCTTGAATTCTACGTGAATGCCTCGGTAAATTAGCCATGATAAATTTTATTAAAGGTGTATTCAGATTTTATTAATAAAAAAATAAAAAAAAAAAAAAAAGGAGTAACTAAGTATCAAGGATTACTAAGCCACTATGAATTGTGGAATATTGTTTCTAGTACGTGCAAGTAGTCTCCCTGAATGTTGTGTTCAGTGGATCACAGATGACAAAGCGGCCAACTTAGTTACTTATGGATGGTATGCAACCTAGAAGGGGGCCTCAAAAATATACTCAAGGTACGTGGAGGTGCAATCCATGTTAGCATTGTCTAATGTGAGACTATATGGTAGGAAGCATCCCAATATAATTTTCATACATGGAATGTCATCCGATATACCTGAAGATATGTGGATAACATTCGCATATACTTATGTACATGGAATACTGAGTACCCACAGAATGTGTCGCACACAAAAAATGGCAGTTGCTATGTTTATAGATGTCAACACATGTCTTCTAACCTAGAACCACTATGTTTGGTTGATTACAAATTCGATTAATTTTACAGTCCCTCTTTGATTAAAGTCGATTTAATATATGTGGTGTAAATGATATCAGTTTTCACTTCCAAACCTAATGAAAAAAATATGCCAATAATGAATATTTTGCTTCGATGAATTTCTAGCTATAGTAAAGAGAGTCCTTTTTATATTCAAATAAAATGCAAAACTCCTAATTTCACCATTTTTCTTTTCCAGAAATGCAAAATTTTCCCTTTCAAATTGACCTGTATGTATAAATTTAACTTTTGAATTTCAATTCACCCAAAAACTCAAAGATCACAAAAATTTCTCTTAACATACTACACTAAAAAATTATTTCAAAATGCAACAACATAACCAACAAAACATTAAGATGAATATTTCAAATGAATGTTATGAACATAATACTATTTGAAGTATAATTTTAAGATACTTCACTACTGAAAGAAGAATAGATTTTCGTTTCAAATTCAATGAAAGAAGCACTTTTATAAGCGAAAAAATACTTAATCTTGAAAAACATTATTTTTCATTAACTAAATGATTATTGACAAATAGGTAAAACAAATACTAAATCTGATCGTTTGAAAGAAAAAATACAGACAGACATAAACTCAACAATCACTAATCCTTCCTTTGATAAATCAACAAAACATCAAATGAAGCCTTTAACCATGATTTGCAAAGATGAGAATTTCTCAAGAAGACAATTCACAACACCCAATCGAATTAAAATAGACCTTACAGGAATTTAAACAAACCCAATAAAGCAAGTAATTAAAAGTTTCTGGACTTAGCAAATGGAAGATTCAAATTTTTCAAAAATTTCAAGGGTTTGCGCAGGCAAGCAGTTTACTCCAGTGCATAGATGCACTGTTGTTGAAGGATAAGTACATAGATTTGTGCACTATGACTAAAGGGAAAATGCGCAGGTCGAGAAAAATTAAGAAAAAACATAAAACAAAGCCAAAAATTTGTAAACTTCAAAATTTCAATATCTTACACACATACAAATAAGGCTACAGAAATAGGTTTTAAAGTCACAAGAGAAGATGATGAAGAACAAATCATTCCCCAGTGAAGTTGCCAATTTTTCAAGGCGGAAAAATTATTCTTGTGGACACGAACGATCTCCCTAGACTCTAATGAGATCTAGTAAAAAACAAACAAGTGACTGCTACCTTTCCTTAATTCATAACTGAAACATAAATCATGAGATATGTGAGAGTTTGTTACCTTTATACAAAATTCTTGTGGAAGTCCTTTCAATGCTTTCAAAATCCTTTCTCGTTGCTTCAATGGAAGATCTGCAAAAACAAAAACAAACAAGGCATAAAAGCATAGTGTAGATAAAGATAAAACATAAAGTAAATGGAAATTGTAACATAACTCATATCATAGGACTTAATCTAATATTTAGTTACAAATCATGCAAAATATCAAGGATATTTGAAAATAGCATTAACACAAGTGAAATTAGGAAAGAAACGGTGCTTGTATTAATCTTTGAACAAGAAGAAGCAATACAACTTTGCCTTGGTGATGTAAGCTTCCTCCCAATGGTCTCCAATCTTCTCCTTAGTTGACAAGCTTTCTAGCCCTATTCCAATATCATAAGTTTACATTCAAAAGGCATTCCTAGCCCTCTGGTCTATGTTGAATTTACAGGCCAAGAGGAGGATGTTTGGGATCCTCATCTCAAGGGATGAGATCCTAAAAAGGAGGGATTAGGGTTCCACAAATAGAGGGAGTTTACTCCATGAATAGAGGGATGAGAACCAAGTATGTAGAAGATCGAGGATTTCATTTTGAAAATGTTCCTCTAACAAGGCTTCTAGAAATCACTTTTCATATTTTTACTCACATTAAGTGATTTGTGCAGTTAATAGTGGAAGAAAGAGTGCATATTTGTGCAGGCCATAATGGTAAAAAATATGATTGTGAATATTCTTACTAGGGAACCATGCAAGAGCTTAAAAGTGGGTTTCTATACAATGTAAATGAGGAATCTTGTTTTCTTTGGGATTATTTTACTTCTAACGTTGTCGGGCAATGCATGGAACACTACATTGGATAGCGAGAGTTCTAAATTGGTGGTCATTTGCCTAATGGTGAAAAAATGATGTGTAACAGTCCAGAGGCGGATAATGTTGCTACAATACATTCTGAAAGAGGAACAAGATGCTAACATTTTGAAAAAGGCCTTGTCAAGAGGGAAGTTTGAGTTCCATAGGTGCGGGATAGGGGTGATTGATAATCCCTTTCTTCCTAAGAGGGAGTGTTGAAAAATGCAGCAAGAAAATATCAATTTTATTTTGCCTTGATTAAATTGAGGAAATTTGAATTTCCACATAAGCAGTCAACTTGGATGCAATTAACTTGTGTGACATGGCTTGTGTCATCTAATTTACTCAGTAAATTTGAGTTGGAGGAGTTAGAGTTCAGTTAATCATGTTTGATTGCTAATTTGTATCAATCAAGGTCAGTTATCTCAAGTTGTTTTCAGTTAAACTAGTTCTAATTGTTCAAGGAACTAGTGGAAGGTTAGTTGTGTAGTGGGACTTCGATCAAACTTAGTGATCATCTCGTTAACTCATCAGTCAACCCAAAATAGCTATTGCATGAAAATAATTCGAGTTCCCTGGCTGTGGTGGAGATTCCAAGGTAGTGTAACATCATTTGTACACTAGTCTTGATTGTACAAGTGTTACAAGAAGTTAGATGATCGACCTTGGGAATTGCACAATCCATTTTGGAGAAATTCCTAAATAACAAGGGGCTAATTTCTCAAGGAATTACATAAGGAAATAGTGGATCAAGCAGAGGCTAAAATTGACTAAGTCTAGGTTAGAGCTTCTCATTGAGCATAGATATAGGTTATTCACTTGCAGGTTTTGCTCAGTTGAGAAAATCAATTGTAATACATCTCTATTCATCATATTAATGCAAGCAAGCAAAGGGGTTTTAAGCAAATTACTTTCCCCTAGAAAAAATATTGCGTGCATGTGTGTTATTTCTCATTGAATGTTTGTGATTGATGTTCGAAATTGTGAATTGAATTCCGTAGAGCAGTAGAGTAGGTTTGTGTCTTGTGATTTTGATTAAAACCTCATGAGCAGTTGCAAATATACACCATAATTTCTACAAACTATTTTTTATAATTTCAGTTATAAGTGTATTCTAGAGATTAAAGAACACTATTTACAAATGTTTTAGGTTGTTGATAGATTATTTATTCTTTGTTACTTAAGAGAGATCAAAAAATCAAGCTCAATGAAAATTGAGAGACAAATATCAATTATAGAGGACAGAGTTAAGCAACATATCAAATATATAGGAAAATAGCTTAGAGAGACTCGATTTTGCTCAATTTGTTTCCTCGTGAGTGATAAGTTCCTTTTGTATCTCTATTGTCTTTTCCTTTTTTAACTATTTTAAATTTCTACTACTTCATCTATATGATTTTTGAAGGACAATGACACCAAAGATATTCAATGTTAAGTTTGTTCTTCGGAGAAACCCAATAGATCATTTGTTCAACTAGTTAATGAGTACTAGTTTTCTAGTTTTTCTATTTTTCATATACATATATTACTCCTTTTTGCAACCATTTATAGACGTGGCTTCATTATCTATGTTATCATGTCCTATTCCCTATTGAGGATATGTTTCCATACTTAACTGGTGTCCTAATCCTAGATAAAAGAAACCTTGAAACCTTGTATAGAGCTCTCCCCATGACTAAGGTATGGGTGTTCCCATGGATTTCATCTAGGAATATGGACTTCAGGATGTAATTGTTCTCACTAATAAAATCCCTCCCTTTCTTATTTTTGACTCATTGGTGCACCACACTTACCTATCCCCATCATCCACAACAACTCGATTAACGTCTCCCTCATATTTTCTTCACAAACACTTCGAAACCTAGTCCATGTCTAGATTTCCCCACCTCAGATGATCATCCACCTCATCTTTCCTGACATCCCTTGGACATTTTCTTTTGAAATACTTCATGACTTCCTTCTGGTGTAGTTTCACCCATATCACACCATTACCACATTTTCACATGGAAATGCAATCACCCTATCTCCAAGAAACTATATGGCATATTCACATGGATATTTTGTTTCCATATTTAACTTTCAACCAAATTTCTCTTAAAATAAGTCCCAAATCCCCTGATGCAAGTCTTCGCAGAACTTAAGTATGATTTCTTACCGTACCTTTCAGCTGATAACCTATGCTCTGGTATCAAATTTGCTTGACTTCCTTTAGATGCACTTTTTGTCATGATGACAATGTTGTCACATCATCACATATCACTTCAAATCCATGGTTTAAAGGATGTTATGTGCCATAGTCACACACCTAAAATTGTATTTGAAAATCAAGAAAAACCTATGATTAGATTCTATTTTATAGTTAATTTGTATTTACTATGCCTTTTACATTTATTAACATTTGGTTCATTATTTTTCGCTCCTTCACAAATACTTGTCCACCTGGTTCGGCTCTAATTTGAACCACCTCACCTTATCATCCATGTCATGCTAGCTAACATCCACCAAGCACCTTGTTCTGAAATACTACACGAGGTCCTTTTTTCTCTAGTTTCTCTCAGGATCGAAGCATTGTCACATTACTACATGCAACTCCAGACCAGTCATTTCGTGTTTGGCATTTGGAATCTCCACATGGACAATTTGCTTCCATACTTAATTTTTAATCAAATTCCCATTAAAATAAATCCGAGAAAACTAGATACAATTCTTCCCGAAACTTAGGTATGGGTATTTCTCGTGCCTTTTATCCGGGAACGTCTCCTCTAGAATCAAATTGTCGCAACTTCTTTCTAGTATTGATTCTCCCATCATGACGGTGTTTTCACATCATCAGATGTCACTTCAAATATGTCATCCAACAGATACAATGAAACATATTCACACAGACGACGCCGTATTTGGAAACCAACATATGGTTATGATTAGATTGCCTTTTGTTGTTAAATTTTATTTACTATTTATCTTAGATTTTGTAAGATTTGATTCATTAGTATTTGTTCAGTCATTGTAACTCTCACTTTTTATGTCAAATAAGCCAGCTATGCAAATAAAATTAATTCTCTAAAAGGTTCGTTTCCATAATACTTCCTGAGTTCCTTGCACTGAATTTCCACGTAACCACATGTCTTTTCAAACATATCATTTGGCACATGCCATCTGGGATATTCACATGGACGATGGTTCATTTCGAAGTGAGTAGACACTTATTATTATTACAATGTAATTTCTTAATAAATTCTGTTTACTAACCTGTTGTTATTTAGTAACACTTGGTGGATTTTTTCTTTTTTGTTCTTGAGTTCATTGTAATTCTTGTATTTGGGTCTAGTAGGGAATTTCTGCAAGTAGTTCCAATCCTCTGAAAAGGAGTTTTGTTTATCATTCTCTGCAATCATCAATTATGGGCAGAGCAAAGAAAACTCCACCTCCTCCAAGAAGCACAACACGAATCATCGATAAATTCGATGATAAAATTCCTGAGACTAGCCTATATTCAAATACAGTGATTACACAGGACACCATAATATTAAGCTGGGATGGAATTTACAAGTTAATGGAAGAGGAATTGCAAGATGCTTCAGATGGAGAAATAGGTGCAACTTTTCCTGACGACGCACCTGAGAGAATTGACGAATCAAAGTACATATTAGTTGATGCAACAAGATCTGAACTACATAAACTCGTTGCTAGACCGGGATTGATGCCTTATACAAACTTAATTTGATGGTTTATTGACTTCTTCAACATTCCAAAATTCCAAATTATCACTCCAAGGTGTACAATCAATTGATCTCTCATGCCAAATGGCATTCAAAGTACATACAAATTGCCCACACCTGGTTTAATTTTCAATCATGGCTTTGTAGATAGTTTCATGCAAACAAAATGCAAAGAAATTGATAAAACACTTCCCTCTTTAGCAAAGGATTGTAGATATGTGCCCGAGAAACATAGGCAAGAACATTCTCCTCATTATTACATTTCTTCTCTTGCTCCTCCTTTTTGTTATCTTGCTGCCATGTTGTATCGTCTATTTGGTTACAAAAACGTTAATTATTTTCCTCTTGATTGAGTTCTTATTATTCAAAGAGATTTTGAGGTTAACAGTTTCAATTGGGCTAAAATGTTATCAAATAACATTGCCCAACATGTCCTCACATTTCCAGAAGACAAAACCTCAAGTCCTAAACAACCTTTCTTTGGCTCTGGGCTGAAAATGAACACCTGTTGACCCTACCCCTATACACATCTATCACAAGCAACTTTGGGAGGAAAATTAATTTCAGCGTTTCTATGCCATTTGTCACCAGGTTATGATTCCTTTTCATGAAGCCCCCTTTGACAGGAAACCCAACAGGATTTCTCATATAGCCCTTCATTGTCTTAAAAAAATCAAATATTGGTATTATGAATAGAAAGTTAACTATATCAGGATTATGGGTTGCCTTACTCCTCCCCATGCTCTTCCTATATATGTTCCAAATAGACCCCTTTGTAGGGAGGTTTCTTATCAAATAGTTGGAACATGCATAACTTATGAATTAAAAAGATCCCTAATGAACTATCCTTGTGGCAAAAAGGAGCTTATCCCTTTTCAATACCTTAAGTTAGCTACAATTCCTCTTAAATATCATCAACCTAGAAGAGAAGATGAAAAGATCGGTGTGTCCTTTGGTCTTAAAAAATATATTCATGAAACTTTTGTATTTGATGACCTATTTAAGCTTGCATCCTTGAATCTAGAAATTCTAGCAAGGGTAAAGTAATTACCATCCAACCAACGACATCAATTTATACTATACAAGGACAAAAAAAGACTTGCCTTGCCTCCTATTTTACAATCAATTGGAAATGAAAAGAATGCAGTGCAACCTTCTAGTTCATCGATGCGAATGAGTGCAAGTATGAAACAAAATATCCCGGGGAATGCTAAAAAAAAATTGTTCAACAAGATGTCTTCTAAAGAGCACTCAGCCTAAATAAATTTCTAGTCAGAAGATTGCTAGTCAGTCAGTTGATTTGCAAAAGAAATCTCTAACTAAGAAACCTAAAGATGTAGTTATTGATGCTAAAAAATAAAGCCTTCTTGAAAAATTTGCTACTTCAAAGTAGAATATTTTACATGATAGTGTCTCATAAGGAAGATATTCTTGAACTCATTATTGATCCCACAATACAGGAAGAATGGCAATTGCATGACTAGGTAGTCTCAACTTATCTGACTCAAATTGAAAGTCAATTCACCCCAGAGCCAATTTTCACTTCTTTGTCCACGCAAGGTGTTGATGAACACCTTATGAAAATGGACTCTCCAGATGTCACATGCATTATTGTCTCTAATTCTCATCTTATCATCTCAACTCATATCAATACTTTTCTTGTTCTTGAGGAAGTACCTCATTATCCTAATGATTTTGAATTTGAGATTCAAAAAATGCCTTCAATTAAAGTGTTCTACAATTCCAAACAACAGGTTGTCTTAAGAAAGAGTAGTAAAAGGAGAATAATTTCAGAAACAAAGAGCTCACATGGCACCCCTATCTCAACAACAACACTAGAATTGTTTAGGTAGCATCTTCTTAAGTCACACACTTGTTACAAAGAATAGAAGCCACATAAGCCAATGTAATTAAACTGGAAAAATTCAAAGACTACATAGTAATTAATAATCAAAGACTTCAACATGAACATGTATAGTTATGTGATCATATGGGAAAATTGTAGACTATGGAGAAACAGGTTGATGTTTTAATCAATGATTTTTGTGACATGAAAAATTTATTTGAAGATTCAAGGAAAAAACTTAAAGAATTGTTGTAGTGCCAGTAGGACCCAAACAAAAATACCTTCATCCTACCCATTATTAATAAGTTTCAAAAATTTTTTTGTAATTTATGCATGGAAATATTTGTTTCACATCTTGAAGCAAATGACAGGAGATGTAAAAAGGATTTGAGACTCACTAATATAATTAATAGTTTAGTCATTGAAACACATTAAAATGCCCATTGTATATACAAATGGTGTTCTTCCTCAACCTGACAAACTAAAACTAGAATTACAGGAAATTAGACAATAATTTGAAAACATAGTTTATCAATTATCATATGTCAAATTTGATCAAATCTGGGAGTTCCCCATTCAACCATTCAATGATTATCAAAGCACCAAGGTCCTGAACGAGAAAAATATTCAACTATTGCATGTACTAGAAGCTCGTGTTGTGTCATGTCAACTCTACATTCGTCCACAGTCACCTTTCGAGTAGGATAATCTTCTCAAAGTTTATTCTCAGTGTTAGCCTTCCAATCAATATTCCCCATCCTTGTCACCCACTCAAGGATGATATGTTTCTAGTGTTGTTGTTCCAACTGTTTACGGTTCTCTTTTAGATTGGTTTGCTAATTTTTGCATTTATATTTTGAAAAATTGTTAATGACTATCTTGAACCAATGTTTACTAGTTCTCAAATTTTGAAAAAAAAATGGACTAATATTGAACCGATGTTCAACAGTTCTGGAATTTTGAAAAGTTATTGAACCACTGTTTAAGAGTTTTGAAATTTTGAATAAACAAATATATTGTTTTTTGCAATGTTGTCAATTTCCCTTTTGATCTGAACATATGTTATTTTAATTCCACCTATAGACAGACTGAAAGCAAGCTTCATTTATTGCTTCTATTCTCAAATTGATATTATGCTTCTCCTTTTGGATTTTTGAAAAACTTATTTTCAGTGCCAATGCATTTCTTTGTTTGAGTTAACAAAGTGTTGAGATTAAATGTGAATGAGTTAACATAAAACCAAGTCCCTCATCAGCAACAGCTACTTAAATTGAACTATTGGATTATCTTTCATAATAGAATGCTTATTCTTTTGTTATAGTAAAATGTTTATTCTATCTATACAAAATTCCATTGAATTTTTCTATTTGAGTTTTATTTTATTTGTAATTTCCTTTACATTTTTTATTTCAAGTATTATATGTAATTTTTGAAATAACCATTTTAGATATTGATGTTTTTTTTGTGAATACCATTGTTTAAAAGAAAATTTAAAACATTAATGTAGCAAATATGCAATTCTATAGACAATTTTACTTTTTCATTTTTTTCCTTGAAATTCAATTAATATTAGACATTCATAATAACAATCATAAATAAATAATTACGTTTTCTAACTATATCTGAATGAGGTAACACAAATCCAAGTTTTTCATTAGCAATATCTTCTTAGAATGAACTCTTAGATTATTTTGTCATAGTACAATGTTTATTATGTTCATACAAAGTCTTTTTTTTATTTGAAGTTTATTTAAATTGTAATCTTCTTTACATTTTTTTATTTTAAGAAGTATGTGTCATTCTTGAAATAAAAATTTTAGATACCAACCTAGATCCATCTTAATTTTGAATCTACCAAGCACTAAGACAAATCAAACCTCTTAAGATGCAAACATCTTTTAGAGGGAAAAGAGATTTGATCCCTCTAAATTTTGAATCTACCAAGCATTGATACGGATCAAACCTCTTGAGATGCAAACATCTTTTAAAGGGAAAAGAGATTTGATCCCTCTAGGCGCTTGGTAGATCCGGCGTTAAGATAGATATAGGCTAGTATAATATATGTGTAGTAGACATTGAAATATTTTATTTATAATTCATGTTACATTAAAAGGTTTAAACATGTCTCATAGTTAAGATGGATACAGGCTGGTATAATATATGTGCAGTAGGCATTGAAATATTTTATTTATAATTCACGTTATCCACATTAAAATGTTAAAACATGTCTCATATTTTTCCCTGTATGCATACATTTAATTATTTTTACTATTAATATTTTCTCAAATATTACATATCATATCCATATTATGGATACATCGAATTACAAACAACTATTAATGGAATAAGAATTCACTCATTCTTTCTCTCTATATATGTTTCATGTGTTAAAATATTTTACTCAACCTAAATATTTTATTTATAACCTATGTTAAAATTTTCTTTGTTATTAATACTTTAAATACTAATATATAAACTCATATAAAAAAAAATAAATTACACATTTCTCACTTATGGAAGTGAAATTAAGAATTTTTAAATTTAAATTACTTTTTTTCTCAATATAAGTAAATATAAAAAATTATGTTATTATAAGACATTGAAAATTTTACTTATGATTGAAAGTCAAATATTTTACGTTATTAAAATATTTTTGTTTTGAATACCACCTAGATCCATCTTAACTTCGGATCTATCAAGCACCTGGAGAGTCTAGGTGCAAACCTCTTTTTTGAGTGTAAAACTTGAGGAAAGGTTTGCACATTGAGAGATTTGATCCCTCTAGATGGTTGATAAATTCGGGGTTAAGATGGATCTAGGTTGGTTTCTGTCATGTGTCATCATACAAAATTTTTTGAACATCTAATTATTTTGATTATTTTAAATATGCTAAATATGTCTAAGATTAATTTGGTCAACTTAATTTTAAATTTTCTTAGTTACCTCGGTTTATTGAGATGAGAGAGAATGTTAGTAACTTGAATGATGAAAAATGATGAAATAAAAATTTTGAGTGCAAAATGACAATGTAATAATAGATAGATAGACAAATATGGAGAGAAAGTGTGTATGTTTGGGGGGTGAGATAGAGAGATAAAGAAGGAGAGACAATGGGAGATAGAGATATAGATGGAGGGGGAAGAGATGTGCTTACACTAAAATCAATGCATACTATTAATCTAATTACTTTGACATTATTGTATATCACACATCTAGCTACATCAAATCAAAAATCAACATCTACACTAAAATCAATGCATCTAGTGCAAACAATAAAATAGGATTAGAAATCAGCGTGTACATTGAAATCAATGCATCTAGTGCAAGCAATTAAATAGGATTAGAAATCAATATCTACACTGAAACCAATAAATCCAGTGCAAGAAATCAAATAGGAGTAGAAATCAACATCTACACTGAAATCAATGCATCTAGTGTGTTGAAATATGGCAACAAGAATATTCCAATTTAATTTATCATTGAATTAAATTGTGAATTAAAATTGAATTTAGTCTTAACAACTACTTGGAAATAATTAATTAATTTATTTTGAATTAATTAGTTGGAGAAATTAAAGTTAGAAGTCTTTCTGAAGTCATGCAAGAGTTATCCCTTAAATTAAGGAGATAAGATTGAGTTATATTTGAGTTAAGTCCAGCTAAATTAGTTCCAAACTGTTTGAGGAACTAATAGAGAGTTAACAGCCAGTTGATGCATGCATGGACTCAACTAGTGTACTTCAGTTAACTGAAGATTCCCTCATCAGAAACTCATGTATGTGTATTCTAAGAAAGATCCAGTTGAGATTAAAGTCAACGACAGTGTACTATCAGTTGCATGTGTTTTCTTATAAATAAAACTCATGCATGCGGTCAAGGCATCATTCCTTGAGGATTGCGCAGTTCTGACAATGTGTGAGAGAGTGTTCAACTTGGTTGAAGGAGAATCATCCTAGAGGAACAACGCAAGGAAATAGGAGCTTGGCGGGCAGAGAGGAAGGTTGGAGAGAAGCCAAGATTTCCTGTGAGCATCTGTGAGGATTGTACTGAGAGCTGGCTAGCTATGAGAGCTAAGTATTTGTATAATTCCTATGTATTTCCACCTTGTATGATAATACAGATAGTGGGGTTTTTAGCTAAGGCTTTCCCCAAAGTATTTTCATGTGTATTGTGCATTGATTCTTCTTCTTTTGGTTATATTGTTTAGCTCGATCTTTAAGCTTCCACAAATTGATAGTAGAAGTAGGTTATAATATTCTACTTTGATTTATATTGCATTATCGGGTTAACCTACATCATATTTTCTACATAGTGTAAGGTATTAAATAGGATTATAAATCGACATCTACGCTAAAATCAATGCATCTAGTGCAAGCGATCAAATAGGATTAGAAATCAATATATACACTGAAACCAATGCATCTAGTGCAAACAATCAAATAGTAGTAGAAATCAACATCTACACTTAAATCAATGCATCTAATGCAAGGTATTACAAGGGATTGGAAATAGACATCTACACTGAAATCAATTCATCTAGTGCAAGTGATCAAATAGAATTGGAAATCAATAACTACACTGAAATCAATACATCTATTTTAGTGAAAAACCAAAATTTTCATGGCTTTCTAGATTTAACTTCTATGTCTATATTTGTCTTTTTGTGTCTCTTTCTTCTTCCCTCTCTCCACCTTCCATTGTGTCTATCTCCCTCCCTCTCTCCTATGTCTCTCTCTCTCTGCTTCTCCCTCCCTTTCTCTATCTTTCTCTTCTTCCCTCTCTCTCTCTCCCATCTATATATATACCTCCCTCCATCTCTCCTTATTTGACTCTCTATCTCAGCCCCCTAAACACATGTCAGGCACTCTCTCTCTCTTTATATCCATATCTATCTCTCTTCCTCCCTCCCTCTCTTTGTCTTTCTCTTCTTCCCTCTCGCCCCCTCCATCTATATATATGAGAGAGAGAGAGAGAAAGAGAAGGGGGAAAAATAGTGAGGGAGATGAAGAGGGTGAGATACATAGATAGATAGATATGAGGAGAGAGAATGTATGTTTGTGGGTTGCTATAGACAGATAAATAAGGAGAGACAAAGGGAGATATATATAT